>JAKSXM010000289.1:0-29518 GCA_022575985.1 Anagrus nilaparvatae | reverse complement strand
TAAGACGGTAGAGACCATACACATCGACAGAGGAGATTTTTTCTTCTAACGAGAGAAGAAAATTTTTAAATTTCTCACCGCGGGAAGAGAAAAATGTAACCTAAAAAAACTTTATATTTAAATAGAATTATTGCAATAATCAAATATCTAAAAGAATTTTTTGTTACCCAGAAAAGAATTAATGTCTAATCATTTCTTTAGAGTGGAATTATTTTGAGGTCTAAAAAACATTATTTTCAATTTGAATCTTTTTTATTAGATGTAAAATAAAAATAATTTTTTTTTTTAAATAATTCATCTCTAAAGAATTGTGTTGGTCTAATCAGTATCCGGAAACACGAACTCACGAACGTTCGTGGAACACGAACAGTTTTCCGGCTCGTGGAAAAAACAGAGCTTTCACGAACATTCGTGGAACACGAACAATTTTTCACTTCAAGGAAAACAGCTTTCACAAACGTTTATGAAATAAATAAGAAAATTAAAAAAAAGAGTTATATAAGACAGGGGGGCCGAAGGCCCCGTGCGCCAAATTAATTCATTTCTGGATAAGAAAAAATTCTTGTAGGTTAATAGTGTGTATTATTTTATGAAGAATAAGAACAATAAAATTTTGAACGGAAATTTTATACCGCGCATAAGAAAATGCTTCTATTAAATTTATTATTTTTTAAAATTAAATACCCTCTGCCTTAAAACATGTATAAAATTTTCCAGGATTTGAAGAAGAAAAATTTTCTTACTTACTTCAAAACATTGTTAAATTTAAAATTTTAAAAATGCAAAAATATTTCTTTTTTTTTCTTCTCACTAGGTAAATTCAAAGCACTTTTTGTATTACGAATAAATTCTTACATTAATGTTTTTAAGCTAAAAATTTTAAATTTAGGAAATTGATAAATTTTTTTTAAGCCCATTTTTCTGCAAGGATTGAATTTCTAAAATTTGCAAAATTAAAAATATTCGTATGTTCTGGTGAGAAACATTAGTAAACAAATAAAAAAGAATTAGATCAGAGAATTGATTTAAATATTTATTTGTTTGGCAAAATAACCCTTGATCACTAAAGTTTGATTATATTATAAGTCAAGTGGCATTAAAAAATAGATAGGTACTTTATCGAACAATTTGATCCCTTGCCCATCATCTTGTCTTCAAAATTTAGATGTGCAGGAGCCAAGAGTGTGGCATTTTAACAAAGAACGTTCGATATTATATTTTTGTAAAGCAGAATACCCAATTTATAAATTTTATTTAAATAAAATAATTGTTTATCGAACTTAAATTTAAAAAAGGAAGAAACGAACAATGTGCGTACGTTTAAAAAATTGTTGGCCCTGAAAAGGGCCGATTGATTATGTGAAAAATACTTTATGCTTTCTTTTCAGTCTTTTTAGGAAGAAGAACTGCTTGAATATTAGGAAGTACACCACCTTGAGCAATAGTGACTCCAGAAAGAAGTTTGTTCAATTCCTCATCGTTACGAATGGCTAACTGAAGGTGACGAGGAATGATCCTGGTTTTTTTGTTGTCACGGGCTGCGTTTCCTGCCAATTCAAGAACTTCAGCAGCCAAATATTCCATTACAGCGGCCAAGTAAACTGGAGCTCCGGCACCAACGCGCTCAGCGTAATTGCCTTTTCTTAATAATCGATGAATTCTACCGACTGGAAATTGAAGACCAGCTCTGCTAGAACGAGTCTTTGACTTAGCCTTGCTTTTTCCTCCTTTGCCACGTCCTGACATTGTGTAGGTAATATTATGCAGTTGCTTCGAAAAAGAAAGAAGTAAAAATAAATTTCGAGAAAAAAAACTCGATATTGTTAATTCAGATAGATTACAGCGCACCAATAAAGACGATTTTATTTTTTGATTGGTGGGGAAAGAAACGTAAGAAGTTACAAAACAGAGTTTTTTAAAAAAAAATATATCATTCTTGACGCTATCGTTTGAACTCTAAGATGGCACCTAAAGCAAGTGGAAAGGCTGTAAAGAAAGCCGGCAAGGCTCAGAAAAATATTAGCAAAGGTGGTGACAAGAAAAAGAAGCGTAAGAGGAAGGAATCTTACGCTATTTACATTTACAAAGTACTTAAACAAGTACATCCCGATACTGGAGTTTCCAGCAAGGCTATGTCTATTATGAATTCTTTCGTAAATGACATTTTTGAACGCATTGCAGCTGAAGCTTCCCGTTTGGCTCATTACAACAAGAGATCAACCATCACGTCCCGGGAAATCCAAACTGCTGTCCGTCTCTTATTGCCCGGAGAACTTGCTAAGCACGCTGTCAGTGAAGGCACCAAAGCAGTCACTAAGTACACAAGCTCCAAATAAACAAAAGATAAATGTTATTCAATCGGCCCTTTTCAGGGCCATCAATTTTTAAAACAAAAGAATACATTCTATATCTGCAGTTTGTAATTTAATTTTTCGCGACATTATTAAATAACATAGCTAAACTTTACTGTTAACTTTTTGTTGAATTATTTTTGCATTACCGTCGTTCAATTTTAGTTTTGAAACTATGGTTGCAAAATTGTCGTAGCTTTGAAATAATAAATAAATTTAATTTTCAATATTAGTTGAAATAAATTTTAAGATGGGACATTTATTGCCGTACAGTTAAAAATAAATATATTGTAAATTTTTAAATTTAAAAAATTTTAGTCAATATTAACAAATATTGTACTACGTAATAAAAAGACATGATTTTTCATTTTTTTTTGCAAAAATAGGTAATATATAAAAATCTTTTTTTCTTTTAGTGCTGTAATTTTTAGAAAACAGAATAAAAGATTTTTTTATTAAAGGATCAAGTTGTTATTTTCATTATTGTAACTTAGTAAATTTAAAAAATTTTTATTATTGTACTTTAAACCGCATATTTCATAAGGTATAAATCTTTTTATGCTTTTGTGAATAAATAAGAAAATTTTGGCCATATTGTAAACTTAAATAGCATCTAAAACATTAATTTAAGATTAAATGGCTGTTGGTAGTACATCTAAAATTAAGCGAAGTACAAACTTTAAATAAATGAAAATAAAAATCCATGCGATTATTAAGGCTTTTTTTCATATTTTAGCCACAAATTTTTTTTTCAATTAAAAATTTTGTTTATTTTTACGGTGTATGGTCAGCAACTTTTTGAAATACAAACTTTAAAACAAAAAAATTTGTAAATTCTATATACTATCACGTGACACTATTTTTGCAAAAAAAATGAAAATGAGAATGCGATATATACATTATAAATTCAGAAAATCATTGTAGTTTTGTAAAGCAGAACAAATTATTTATTGTTTAAGTTTAAAAAAGGAAGAAATAATGTTCGTACGCTTAAAAAATTTTTGGCCCTGAAAAGGGCCGATTGTTTAAGTTTCGCTGATTTGTCAAATTAACCTCCAAAACCATAGAGAGTGCGACCTTGACGTTTCAAAGCATATACAACATCCATAGCGGTGACTGTCTTCCTCTTGGCGTGTTCAGTGTATGTAACGGCGTCACGAATGACGTTTTCGAGGAATACTTTTAATACTCCACGGGTTTCTTCATAGATAAGTCCAGAGATACGTTTTACACCACCTCTACGAGCAAGACGACGGATAGCGGGCTTGGTGATTCCTTGGATATTATCACGTAATACTTTACGATGTCTCTTTGCTCCACCCTTTCCTAATCCTTTTCCTCCCTTTCCACGTCCAGTCATTTTGGGAAAATTAAAATTGTCTCGATGGAGAACAAAAACAGAATAAAAAAAAAAGGGCCCGAAATGGGGTATATATACTTTTTACAACGATCCATCCCACCTAAATCTAACAACCAATCACAATGCTTGAATCACGTAAAGCGAGTCTTTAAAAAAACGCGATGTCAGGTTTCGAGCTCATTTAGCTGTTGAACGTCAAGATGGCACGTACTAAGCAAACCGCTCGTAAATCAACTGGAGGCAAGGCTCCACGAAAACAACTTGCCACTAAGGCAGCTCGTAAGAGTGCACCTGCAACCGGTGGTGTCAAGAAACCTCATCGTTATAGGCCTGGTACAGTTGCTCTTAGAGAAATCCGTCGTTACCAAAAGAGCACGGAATTATTAATCAGAAAATTGCCTTTCCAACGTTTAGTCAGAGAAATCGCTCAAGATTTCAAAACTGACTTACGTTTCCAAAGCTCAGCTGTCATGGCTCTTCAAGAAGCTAGCGAAGCTTACCTCGTTGGTCTCTTTGAAGATACCAATCTTTGTGCCATTCACGCTAAACGTGTAACCATCATGCCCAAGGATATCCAATTGGCAAGACGTATACGAGGAGAACGTGCTTAAATTGCAAAATGGAACAATAAATCGGCCCTTTTCGGGGCCAACATAATTTTTTCAACGTTTAAATAACATTCCAACGACTATGTAATGTTAAATGAAAATTAAATCTTTACGTTTGATTATGTTTTACATTACAAAAGAAAACGCTGCCAAGTAATTGGCACTATGGTTTCTCATTAGCATTATCAAAATTTTCATAATGGCCACCTAAATTAAGTAAAATTTTATACGAAAAACTGAAAATTATCTTTTTCTTGATATTTGTCAGTTTCATTTGATGGAAAATTTAGATTTTTTACATAAAAAAAATGAAAATTTTTCTACATCAGTACATAAAATTTTCTCTACTAGTGAACAAAGCATTCAGAAATTCGTGTTAAAAATGCTTATTATACTAATTGCAGCCACAGTCCGTCGCATTTACAAAAATAAACTTCTAAAATTCGTTTACTAGACAGTTTTTGGTGTATCGGCTAAAACAAAAATGAAATAATTATTACTGTTTTTAAATATATTGGTGTTAAAATGATATTTCTAAAACTTTCATATACAAAAAAATTAGGCATTGCGTCGAACAAAAACAAATGGAGTTTTTTTATTTCTTGACACAAAAGATTAAAATACGAATTATTGAGAAATATTGAATTTCTAAAATGATTATTTTTTTATATGAAAATTAGGTACTATAGGTCCTTAAAGAATAAAAAGTATTTTTTATTTTTCTTATTTAAAAAATCGCTGTTTTAAAAAATTTCCAAATAACTATGTATCAGAGCAAAGAAAACGTGTAAAAACGATGTTTCTAAGTTAATACTTTCGGAGAAAGTAATTAGTTACTACGTCAAAAGAAAAAAATTTGATGTTTTTTGTATTTTTTTTAATTTTCAAAAATTTAACTATTAGATTGGAGGTATCCGATAAAAACGATACTTCTGGATATTAGTACTTTCATGGAAAAAAATCTGTATTTTTTATTTCTTATTTAAAAAATTTCCAAAAAATTAAGTATCAGATTCAAGAAATCAATTATTTTTTATTAAAAAAGTTAAATTTAGCATGTTATAAAAATTGATATCACTCAATACTTAAGTTAGAAGGTACTCATAATTATGCAATAGTTGTTTATTTGTTTAAAAATTGTTGATGGCCCTGAAAAGGGCCGATTGTAGTTTTGTCCTAAAAAGGACAGATTTAAAATGATTAATATTTATTTTTTTGCTGATTTAGCTTTTGGAGCTGCTTTTTTAGGCTTTGGAGCTTTTGGCTTAGCTGGAGATTTTGTTTTTTTAGCCTTTGATGGAGATTTAGGTGCAGCAGGTTTTGTTGCTTTGGCTTTTTTCTCAGCAGCTGGTTTTTTTGCTGCTGCTGATTTTTTGGCTGCAACAGGTTTCTTAGTAGATGTTGGTTTCTTGGCAGCGGTTGTTTTCTTACTTGCTGCTGGCTTTTTAGCTGCAGGTTTCTTTACTGGCTTCTTTTCAGCAACTTTACTGCTAGCCAACTTGAATCTGCCTGATGCTCCAGTACCTTTTGACTGTACCAATTTGCCCTTGGTTACTGCAGATACCAAATACTTCCTTATGTAAATGGCATTTTTCTCAACGTCTATTTTATAGTTAGCAGCAATATATTTCTTGATTGCCTGTAGAGAAGATCCTTTAGTTTCTTTTAATTCACTTATGGCTTTATTGACCATATCAGATGTTGGAGGATGTTCTGCCTTGCTTGCAGCTTTTTTTGATGCTGGTTTCTTCGCCTTTTTTGGGGAAACTGATGCCGGGACAGCTGGTGCTGCTGCTGTATCTGCCATGTTGATCAATAGAGTTATCGATGAATAATAAAAAAAAAATTTTCAAAACACACTGTCGTCATTTAATATATAGCATGAGCGCGGACCTCGTAGAAAGGCCGAGATTACTAACTTAAATTTTTTACTCAATTTTATACTAAAAAATGTATTCTTCTTAAATTTAAAATAATAATATTCCATACAAAAATTGAATGAACAATATATTTAAACAAATAATTCTATTACGTGAATATCAGATCTATCATTAAAAACAAAAAAAAAAAAAGGAAAGAAAAGTTTGTTACAATAAAAAATACTATATCGTAAAAATTATTATCGACATTTAATTTAGAATTATTTGAATTTTCAATAATCATTTATTAATGAATGTGAAAAAAATAAATAATATTAAAAATCAATCACAATATAATTATCTCAATAATTTATAGATTTTTTAATTTTTGACTTTGCAAATACATTTCGGTTTTCCAATATGGTGGACTTGAAAACTAAAAACACTAGAAAATCAGTTTTCTTCATAATATTTGGGTCTTTAAGCTCGATAAAAATGAAATTGAATTGAAAATTTTGCAGAAAGTTCATTTTCGATTGTTTCTGAAATTTTTGGATCTCCATATTCAAAAACCGAAAAATTTGTTAAAGCTCAAATTATAAAAATTTACATCTATAATTCGCTTTTATTAAGCTTGAAACCCCAAATTTTATGAAAGTAATATTTTTGGGTGTTTTTAGAATATTCGGGTCAGCCATATTCGAGAACCAAAAAATATTATAGCCAAAGCAAAAATGATTTTATACATAAACATACAATATAAATATAAACTATACAGTAAAGTTATATACAATTAAAAATTTAATCCTATTCTAAAAAGGAGTTGTTGCTATGTACATTGTTGTACATTGTTATCGGAATAAAAGCGTTCTGATTGGCTACTAATACCGACTCATAATAATAATCGTTGCGTATTTATGTATGATTATTCATAGTATTAGTAATGTTTATTTATTGCAGAAAAAATAAATATATAACCTAAATTTAAATTATTTTTTTTTTGTTAAAAATTAAAGACTCCGACAGTATACTAATTATACTAATAAATAATGTTTTAGAAACGAATTTAATTTTAACTAAAGAAATATGTTGCGTAAAAAATTAATTTAACGAAACGCTAGTCTTAATGAAAAGCTTCAACAAAAGAAAATTTTTTTAATGGTAAAATTCTGTAAAAAATTGTATGATTATTGCCCAGTAACCATTTCACGTTTATTTAACCATAATAACCTATAATTTAAAAACAATTTTTTTGGTTAAAATTTCTTCAAAGGCTTTGATCATAAAAAAATTCTTTTTTGAAAAAAAATAAAAAATAGATCAAACATACGACTTGAATATTAGCGCCATTTATGAACATACTATAGCATATTCAATATGCATGTAATACGACATATATACGAAGACGGCGCCTCCAGCGCTGTTTAGGTTGGTAAGAAAATTGAGTAGATTTAGTCTAAGCGAAAATTAAAATACATGTTTTTTTCATTAGTCGAAAATTGATGTTCCAAAAAAAGTATACAGGGTTATATTATTTTTTTTCTTTTTATTATTATTTGAAAAGTAATAAAGTACATAAAAGTGAAAAATTTTTTATTAAAAATTCATCTTATTTATATAAAATAACCGATATTAACATGGAACATGTTCATTGGAAGGAGTATTTGATTAAGTTTGGTTCGGCAGGAGGGGTGAAAAAGTGACTTTTTCAGGGGGGAAGGGTGAAATGGACTATGAATTAGTCAAATTTTTTACTATTTTTTGAGCTTGACTATTTCATGAATTGGTCAATTACACGTTTGGGGTGTAAAATATATGTATATTGTAATTTTGTTAAAATGGAAAATGTTTATTTAATAATAGGAAGGGTGTTTGATCTTATTTGTTAATATTTCACTCAGGATCAAGAATCTTTCAACATGGTTTTAATATCATATAGTATAACCATTAAAAGTTTAATAAGAATCAGAATTGTAAAAATTATTTTAAAACAATTAATTTTATAAAGTATTTATTATATTATAAGTATAATACATGGAAGGAATACATTCTTTTTAACATGGAACATGTTCATTAGATGGGGTAATTGAAAAAGTTTGGCTTGGCAGGGGTGGGGGGGGGGGGTGAAAAATTGGCGTTCTTTTTAATTTTGAGAAAAAAATTTTAAAAAAATTTGGTATCAGATCCAAACAGTTACTATAAACGAACTTTCTAAAACTAGTACTTTCATGGAAATAAATTGGTACTACGTCCAAAGAGAAAAAATAATTTGGTATTTTTTTTATTTTTTTGTGACGAAAATTTTGTGAAAAAAATTAAAAAAAAATTAAGTATCAGATTCAAGATATCAAGTAAAATCATACTTTCAAATATAAGTACTTTCGTGGAAATAAATGAGGTATCACATCCAAATTAAAAAAAAAAAAAAGTACCTAGAGCGTTTTTGGTGAAAAAATTTTTGAAAAAAAAATTAGGTCTTAATTTCATAACGGTTGTGAAACATCACCGGTTGCAATATTTTCAGATATTAGTACTTTCATGGAATTAAATGAGGTAATACACCAAAAAAAAAAAATATTTCAGGTTTTTTAATTTTTTTGTTTTTTTAATTTTGAGAAAGAATTTTTGAAAAATTCGGTATCAGAACCAAAAAATGACTATAAACAAACTTTCTAAAATTAGTACTTTCATAGAAATAAATTGTACAAATAAGGGTAAAATAATTGTACAAATAAATAGGTACTACGTCCAAAAAGAAAAAAAAAATTGGTGTTTTTTGTATTTTTTCGTGAAAAAAATTTTCAAAAAATTAAGTATCAGATTCGAGATATAGAATAAAAACCATACTTTCAAATATAAGTACTTTCGTAGAAATAAATGAGGTATTACGTCCAAATTAAAAAAAAAAAAAAAAGTAGTTTGAGATTTTTTGATGAAAAAATTTTTGAAAAAAAAATTAGGTCTTAATTCCATAATGGTTGTGAAATTTCACCGGTTACATACACACAACACACACACACACACACACACACACACACACACACACACACACACACACACACACACACACACTTACATACTTTTTTTTAAAACTTAACTTTTTTGCTTAATTAGTTTTCATTTGCGGTATCTATTAATATCTGTTTGGGGTTTAATTTCTATGACTGTCTCAATAGAAATAAAAATTTAAAGTTTTCACAAAAAACGTTATTTTTTTTCTTCAAATTGGCCTTAAAATTTTTGTTTTCCCATAAACTTTTTGTTGGTACACATTTTTTGGGACATATTTGCCTTTAAGTACTGAAAAACTCAAAAAAAGAATGTTCATAACTTTCTTTTTTCCGGATTTTCTTGTCACCTAACCAAAATTCTGACTCGATTTTTGGATTTCTCGGGAAATTTTACTACAGGACCTCTTTCGAGAGAAGAACAAAAAAAAAATAAATAAAAATAGTAAAAAATAAAAAAATTAAAACTGCTAATTTTTGTTATTTTATGAATTTTTATTATATTTTATTTTCTTTTCTTTGCAAAGAACTACTTTGTTCAAAATTTAAAGCTTTTAGAAAATTTTAGTAGTAAAAAGTTTTTAGCAAGGTTTCTAAAAGCTTTCTAAAATATTTTTAAAACATTTTTTCTGATTTCTACCGATTTTAATTTGCAAATCGGCACACTACATTAATCTATGGGTAAAAATTTTTTTTTTAGAAAATAGTTTTATTACCTGAAGTATTATATTCGAGCCTGTATTTGGCCTCTACGGTCAATTTGGGAAATAAGAAATATCCTAATAAACATGTTCAATGATAAAAGCATTTTTGAACCAATATGATTCGTTTAAATTAGAGTTAAAATAATTTCAGAGTCAATAACCAATTAACATATTTACAGTGGCATAGGCCATTTTGACCCATATGACTCTAATATATATTTTTAATAGGGCTCCAAAATCTTCCGTAACGAATTTAATATTTAATAATATTAAAACAACCACATTATTTGCATTAAGATTTTGAAATTTTTTATGATATTATTTCTTTTTATTATACAAAAGTATAAATTGTTTGGTGCTTTAAAAAATACCTATATAATTTTTAAATCTTAATTTTATTTTTTCTTCTTCACCTATATATATACCTAAGCGTAACTAAGCCTAATTAATTTTATAAATACTACAAGTTTTGCTTTTAACCTCTTTTTGTTGTAGGTACATTTCTTGTGTAATATCATTTTTAAACAAATTAAATAACATAACCATTAACTTTATTTAAATTTTTCATAAAAACAACATTTTTTAATAATCATTAGTTTATTAATTAATATTTAAACGTTTAGAATTAATTTAAATTTTAATGATAAATGTATATTTTCTTATCAGTATATTATTATTTTATACAATATTAATAATTAATCAAAATTTTATAATAAATTTAAACATAATCGAATAATCGATTTGAATTCGGCCAATCAGAAGGCGAATAAATAGTTGAATAGAAGCAACTTCAGATCTCCATCGATCTTTATATAATCGATTTAGCACATAAAAGTTATCTGTAAGGATATAATTAAAATGCATATATAATAGAATAGTAAAAGTGGTTTTGGTCAAATCTTTTGAATTTTAAAAGTAAAATTGTAAAAACAATCATTAGTCAAGTGCATTAAAATGTACGTCAAGTCGTAAGTTAATACAAAATTTTAAATAATTTATAAATCTCTGCTATACAAATATTGTCTAGTACTTTTTCTGAAACGTGTGAATGAATGTAAGTCACATATAAATGGTAAGATATTATTCCAAAAATGAGCATATTTGACTTGAAAAGAATTTATGCCCCAGTCAGTTGTTATTGAGGTGGGTACCTATATCCAAGTCTTTACGAACACCGCGAGTAGATTTATCTGATTTGTACTATTTAAATAATGATAGGAGAAATGGAGATTCTCTCATGTGTATTAGTCTGTACATGATTAAGGCTGCAAAGTAATTGGTGCGGGTTTTTATATTCATCCAATTAAATTGTTGTCTGAAAGGTGTGATGTGTTCTTGTCGTCTTAAATCAAAAATATAACGTACACAAGAGTTTGACAGTCTTTGTAATTGGTCAGTTAATTGATTATTAATGTCAGAATACACTACACTATAGTAGTCCAGATGCGGAACTACTAGAGTTTCTACCAGACGCTTACGTAAAGCCTGAGATGTACACGGTTTTATAAATCTGAGACAACATAGTGCTCTATTAACTTTCTTGGTTATATTCTTTATTTTATGCTGCCAAGTTTTTTTTTGGGCCCCTTCAAGAAGGTTATGTGGGACTCAACCTCAAAGTTGAGGTAATACCCACTAAACTCCCCACCCTCCTGCATTTATGATTATGTCATAGAATCCGGACCGGGGCTCCCTGTTTAGGTATTATTTTGGTCCGTACTTTCTCGGCCAAGAAGGCGCGTTGGAAGAAACGGAAGGAGTTTTCGATATTTTTTCAACACATTTAAGTCATCCATTATAATTTAAAATCCAGATGTTTCGAATATATACGATTTTCGCTATAAAATCCAAAAACTTTTGGTACAAAAAGGGGTGTTTTCGGTGTACTCTGAGGACCTCATTTTCGAGCTTAGCGACACCGAAAACATATTAGGAAGTATAGAAAACGTATTTTGAAAAAAATTTTTGTCTTTACCACCAATTGTCGGCATTAGCCAACCTCTTGAGAGCTACCCTGGGTTTGTGCGACCCCTAAATCGTTCTCAAATGAGCTGAAAATTGGTATGGGATCATTTTGTCACCTAAACTTCAATATACTTCAGGAAGAACATTTTTAGCGCACTTTTTTTTTGTGAACAACAAACACCTAATATATGAAGATAAAAACATGTATATTTGTTTATTGTAGTATGCAACTTTATGCACCACATGTTAAAAGGATATTATTATTATATAATACACATGAATTTAGTAAACTCACCTCCAGATGCCGCGCAATCAGAACTGAAACGTCTTTAATAGTTTTTGGTTCTTCATCTATTGTGACAGAAGCAAAATATCTTCCTCTTGTTTTATGCTCTGGTGTTATCATTGCCTCAACTCTACATTGGTGGTTTACTCTTTTTAGACTAACATAACCTATAGCTGAATCCCCATAAATTTCACGTGCAGATCTATATTTTTATAAAAAATGGCCCCTCCCGAAAATCTTTCTGCAAAACATAACCTCAAAATTCTATTGCGAACCATATCTATCTTTATAAAACTCATGTGTCAGATTTTTTCGTCCTTTTTATTCGTGTTCTGATTGGTCCGCTGATTTTGTCATGCCGCATGCGCGTGAAATATATTTTTTATTGGTTGCCACAGTATTTCTCGGTCACATATACTCTCGCGCGTTATTTAATTATTATTACTATTTATCATTTAAAATACTTAATTATTATTAAAATTTTGTGTACTTATAATAATAATTAAATATATAAAAAAATAGGGAAATAAGAAGTACAATAATTTTCTTATTTTATTATACAATCTTGTATAAATTTCGTCTTCGATTTTATCTAATTAATCGATTCATTTTTGCTCTGCAGTGTCAGCCGCGCGCTGTACAAAAACTTGTAAAACAATTTTAAATATTATTTTTTTCATTTATTATTATAAACTGTAAAATAATTATAAATTTTAATAAAAAATGTTTAAACTAGAATAAAACATTATATCTGTAGGTGCGACATAATACAATATATGAAAACTGATTCGAGTATTTCGTCATCCTATTATTAAATTTCGCTGTCCAGGACAAAAGAAAAATTTATTTCGAGGGATGAAAAGGGTTCTGGCCTTAATAATAGGCCTTATTAATAATTTTATTTCTATTGAGACAGTCATAGAAATTAAACCCCAAACAGATATTAATAGATACCGCAAATGAAAACTAATTAAGCAGGTCAGCATGGATTTAAAGTAGGCAAATTTTGAAAATCCTCAAATTAGCTTTTTTACAATTTTATTTGATTCTCAAGATGCTGTTACAAATTGAAATAGGTAGGCAACAATATATAATCTATTCCACCATCGAAGTAGAAAACAAAAAAAATAATGAAAACTTTCTCATGCGGTAGGGCTCTTCAAAAACCTAGACATCAGTAATATAGCAATTAATAGGAAAGACGATATAGTTCCGTTTGTAGATGAGGTTCTTAGTCTCGGGGTAATCTTAGACGATACATTATCATGGAAACAACATGTTAACTATATTTCCAAAAAAGTGAACAGAGTCCTCTACGGGATAAGATTCATTAAAACCTGCACATCCCAGTTACTAAGGCGTATAGGCTGGTTGAGTCCCTAGTTATCCCTCATCTAGATTACTGCACAGTAGTCTATGCTGACATCTCCCTTGAACTACGTAAACAACTCCAAAGGCTAGCTAATCTAGGTATTCGGTATTTATTTGGACTAAGACGTGACGAGCACATAACCCCATATAGGAATAAACTCAAATGGCTCAGTAACAACACCCGACGTGAGTTTTTTGCTGCTCTAATCATGCACAGGATAGTAAGAATGAGGGAACCTCCACTGCTGCTTTCATTATTCAAGCCCTGTAAAAGTGATAAACCCACCAGGGGACCCCGCATAGATCTTAAAATCACTACGATGGTCACTGACTCTGGAAAGAATTCCTTCCAAATAAAATATGCCAACCTATGGAACTCTTTACCACCTTGCTATCGCGATCTACCATCATTTTCCCAATTTAAGAGAAGCATAAAAATGTACCTCTCTAAACAGGATGCATTGAATTAGCACAGACGCTGTGTATACTTAGTCATTAAACTTAGTCATTAAACTTAAACATATTCAAAAAATTTATTAATCAGTATTATTATCACTGTTATTATATTTAAAAGATTTTAACTGATATTTACTATTTTTTTTTTTTTTTTTTTTTGGGCCCCTTCAAGAAGGGGCCTTTTTCGTAGGACGAGGAGAATGCATTTACGCATACCATACACGCGTACTGTATGGTTATGTGGGACTCAACCTCAAATTTGTATCTGGGGTTGCCCAGATATACACAATTGAGGAATTACAATACCCACTAAACTCCCCACCCTCCTGCATTTATGACAATATCATAGAATCCGGACCGGGACTCCCTGTTTAGGTATTACTTCGGCCCGGAAACAATGCAGCCCAGGCATTTCTTCGCCATACCCTGTCAATAAAGGAGGAGATTTTCCTATGAGAGGAAACCTTCCTCCTTTTTTCCAATCAGTGTCGCCCGTACGTACTCTGCCACACTGTACCAGTTAGCGGCACTGCGCAGCATTTCCGGGACGACTACTTCCGGCCTCCATTCATCGAAGGGCGGTCGCCCTTCAGCGAAGCGAGGACACCCAAAAAAGGTGTGCTCAGCGGTATCCAGCTCGCCCGGGCAATGCAAGCATTCCGGAGATGTCACCTTGCTCCACTTGAAAAGCATGTCGCGGAAATAACCGTGACCAGTTAGGAACTGTGTGAGGTAGAAGTCTACCTCTCCATGATCACGGTTCATCCAGCTTTCCAAATCGAGGATAAGGCGGTGCGTCCAACGTCCCCTCGGGTCACCATTCCACCTATAATGCCAACATTCCATTGTGCGGGAGCGAGCGCGAACGGAAGCTACGTCGCGCTCTTCTTCCCCACGGTTATAGATCGCCTGCCTTTCCAAGGCAAGCAGGTCGATGGGAATCACCCGAGCCACCACCTGGATCGCTGGCTCTGATACTGTCTTGTACGAGCAAGCGAATCGAAGTGCCCCCTGCCTCTGTACTGTCTTTAGTTTCTTGCAGTACTTTTTTATGCGGACATTGTCCGCCCACACCTCTGCACCGTAGAGCAAGATGGAGTTAACTGTCGTCATCAACAGCCTCCTCTTCTCAGATCTGGGACCGCCGATGTTCGTCATTAGCCACGAGAGGGACTTTGTCACCCGGCCAGCCTTTTCACAGGCCTGCTGGAATTCTCTATTGTAGGTCAACTTGTTATCCAAGAAGACCCCCAAACATTTGACCGATGGTTTGGTCTGGATCATAAGGGGATTACCTACGTCATCAAAGCTGATGCCGAATATGGTATCAACCCTTCTCCGGGTCAGAAGGACAATCTCCGTTTTCGGGACTGCCAGTCTTAGTCCGTGATCCGACATCCAGCTATTGATAAGGCGCATGGCCTCATCCAAGGTATTCTGCTGGTCCTCTGGCTCTCGAGCTGTTATGGTTAGAGCAACGTCATCCGCGTATCCGATCATGGAGCATCCATCCGGGAGCTCAATCTTTAGCAAGCCGTCGAAAAGGCATTCCACAGATCAGGACCCAGAACTGAACCCTGCGCTATGCCTGCGCTTAATACTTTACCTCTTGTGCCATCGAGCGTGTCCCAGCGCAGGTATCGGTCCCGGAGGTAATCTCTGAGTATATTTCTCAGATAATCCGGAACTCTGAATACCTGCTCGAGGGAGTGCAACATATCGTCCCACTTAGCCGAGTTGAATGCGTTTTTCACATCCAACGTGACAAGCAGGACGTCCGGTTTAATATCCGGCCGCACTTGTCTGGCCCTCATAACCACCTTCACGACCTGCTCGATGGCACCGATCGTGGAACGCCCCTCACGAAAGCCGTGTTGGTCGTCGCTAAGGTCACCCGCTTCCCTAATTGCTTGCCGCAATCTTCCTCTGACCATGCTCTCCATCACCTTGCCAATGGTATTTAACATACACAATGGTCTGTAAGATGATGGAGATCCTGGCTCTGATAAGTAAGGGAAAGGGATATTTACTATATTAACTATATATTTACTTATTTGTTGAATAATTTTAAATTCAGTTTTCAAATTTTATAATTTGAATTGACTTATATTTACTTATATATTTATTTACATTTATATAGATTCTTTATTTTATTTTATTTAATAAAAATCAATTATATTATATTAACATGTATTTACAACAATGTAATTACTGATATTAACTATGTAAAACTGGAGTGTTAGTGTATTTTGATCTTTTTCAAATAAATTTAATAATAATAATAATAATAATAATTTTACCAAAATAATATATTCATAAAATCATCATCCATGCCCGCCTAAAAGCCCGTAGCAAGTGAAAAATAGCCATACCTTTGTGATAGGTCAAATTTCGATTTTTGATTTTTTGGCATATAAGCACATTTTGAGACCCCAGGAAGCTAAAAAACCGGTTTTAAAAAAAAGTATGTAAGTGTGTGTGTGTGTGTGTTTGTGTGTATGTAACCGGTGAAATTTCACAACCATTATGGAATTAAGACCTAATTTTTTTTTCAAAAATTTTTTCATCAAAAAATCTCAAACTACTTTTTTTTTTTTTTTTAATTTGGACGTAATACCTCATTTATTTCTACGAAAGTACTTATATTTGAAAGTATGGTTTTTATTCTATATCTCGAATCTGATACTTAATTTTTTGAAAATTTTTTTCACGAAAAAATACAAAAAACACCAATTTTTTTTTTCTTTTTGGACGTAGTACCTATTTATTTGTACAATTATTTTACCCTTATTTGTACAATTTATTTCTATGAAAGTACTAATTTTAGAAAGTTTGTTTATAGTCATTTTTTGGTTCTGATACCGAATTTTTCAAAAATTCTTTCTCAAAATTAAAAAAACAAAAAAATTAAAAAACCTGAAATATTTTTTTTTTTTGGTGTATTACCTCATTTAATTCCATGAAAGTACTAATATCTGAAAATATTGCAACCGGTGATGTTTCACAACCGTTATGAAATTAAGACCTAATTTTTTTTTCAAAAATTTTTTCACCAAAAACGCTCTAGGTACTTTTTTTTTTTTTTAATTTGGATGTGATACCTCATTTATTTCCACGAAAGTACTTATATTTGAAAGTATGATTTTACTTGATATCTTGAATCTGATACTTAATTTTTTTTTAATTTTTTTCACAAAATTTTCGTCACAAAAAAATAAAAAAAATACCAAATTATTTTTTCTCTTTGGACGTAGTACCAATTTATTTCCATGAAAGTACTAGTTTTAGAAAGTTCGTTTATAGTAACTGTTTGGATCTGATACCAAATTTTTTTAAAATTTTTTTCTCAAAATTAAAAAGAACGCCAATTTTTCACCCCCCCCCCCCACCCCTGCCAAGCCAAACTTTTTCAATTACCCCATCTAATGAACATGTTCCATGTTAAAAAGAATGTATTCCTTCCATGTATTATACTTATAATATAATAAATACTTTATAAAATTAATTGTTTTAAAATAATTTTTACAATTCTGATTCTTATTAAACTTTTAATGGTTATACTATATGATATTAAAACCATGTTGAAAGATTCTTGATCCTGAGTGAAATATTAACAAATAAGATCAAACACCCTTCCTATTATTAAATAAACATTTTCCATTTTAACAAAATTACAATATACATATATTTTACACCCCAAACGTGTAATTGACCAATTCATGAAATAGTCAAGCTCAAAAAATAGTAAAAAATTTGACTAATTCATAGTCCATTTCACCCTTCCCCCCTGAAAAAGTCACTTTTTCACCCCTCCTGCCGAACCAAACTTAATCAAATACTCCTTCCAATGAACATGTTCCATGTTAATATCGGTTATTTTATATAAATAAGATGAATTTTTAATAAAAAATTTTTCACTTTTATGTACTTTATTACTTTTCAAATAATAATAAAAAGAAAAAAAATAATATAACCCTGTATACTTTTTTTGGAACATCAATTTTCGACTAATGAAAAAAACATGTATTTTAATTTTCGCTTAGACTAAATCTACTCAATTTTCTTACCAACCTAAACAGCGCTGGAGGCGCCGTCTTCGTATATATGTCGTATTACATGCATATTGAATATGCTATAGTATGTTCATAAATGGCGCTAATATTCAAGTCGTATGTTTGATCTATTTTTTATTTTTTTTCAAAAAAGAATTTTTTTATGATCAAAGCCTTTGAAGAAATTTTAACCAAAAAAATTGTTTTTAAATTATAGGTTATTATGGTTAAATAAACGTGAAATGGTTACTGGGCAATAATCATACAATTTTTTACAGAATTTTACCATTAAAAAAATTTTCTTTTGTTGAAGCTTTTCATTAAGACTAGCGTTTCGTTAAATTAATTTTTTACGCAACATATTTCTTTAGTTAAAATTAAATTCGTTTCTAAAACATTATTTATTAGTATAATTAGTATACTGTCGGAGTCTTTAATTTTTAACAAAAAAAAAATAATTTAAATTTAGGTTATATATTTATTTTTTCTGCAATAAATAAACATTACTAATACTATGAATAATCATACATAAATACGCAACGATTATTATTATGAGTCGGTATTAGTAGCCAATCAGAACGCTTTTATTCCGATAACAATGTACAACAATGTACATAGCAACAACTCCTTTTTAGAATAGGATTAAATTTTTAATTGTATATAACTTTACTGTATAGTTTATATTTATATTGTATGTTTATGTATAAAATCATTTTTGCTTTGGCTATAATATTTTTTGGTTCTCGAATATGGCTGACCCGAATATTCTAAAAACACCCAAAAATATTACTTTCATAAAATTTGGGGTTTCAAGCTTAATAAAAGCGAATTATAGATGTAAATTTTTATAATTTGAGCTTTAACAAATTTTTCGGTTTTTGAATATGGAGATCCAAAAATTTCAGAAACAATCGAAAATGAACTTTCTGCAAAATTTTCAATTCAATTTCATTTTTATCGAGCTTAAAGACCCAAATATTATGAAGAAAACTGATTTTCTAGTGTTTTTAGTTTTCAAGTCCACCATATTGGAAAACCGAAATGTATTTGCAAAGTCAAAAATTAAAAAATCTATAAATTATTGAGATAATTATATTGTGATTGATTTTTAATATTATTTATTTTTTTCACATTCATTAATAAATGATTATTGAAAATTCAAATAATTCTAAATTAAATGTCGATAATAATTTTTACGATATAGTATTTTTTATTGTAACAAACTTTTCTTTCCTTTTTTTTTTTTTGTTTTTAATGATAGATCTGATATTCACGTAATAGAATTATTTGTTTAAATATATTGTTCATTCAATTTTTGTATGGAATATTATTATTTTAAATTTAAGAAGAATACATTTTTTAGTATAAAATTGAGTAAAAAATTTAAGTTAGTAATCTCGGCCTTTCTACGAGGTCCGCGCTCATGCTATATATTAAATGACGACAGTGTGTTTTGAAAATTTTTTTTTTATTATTCATCGATAACTCTATTGATCAACATGGCAGATACAGCAGCAGCACCAGCTGTCCCGGCATCAGTTTCCCCAAAAAAGGCGAAGAAACCAGCATCAAAAAAAGCTGCAAGCAAGGCAGAACATCCTCCAACATCTGATATGGTCAATAAAGCCATAAGTGAATTAAAAGAAACTAAAGGATCTTCTCTACAGGCAATCAAGAAATATATTGCTGCTAACTATAAAATAGACGTTGAGAAAAATGCCATTTACATAAGGAAGTATTTGGTATCTGCAGTAACCAAGGGCAAATTGGTACAGTCAAAAGGTACTGGAGCATCAGGCAGATTCAAGTTGGCTAGCAGTAAAGTTGCTGAAAAGAAGCCAGTAAAGAAACCTGCAGCTAAAAAGCCAGCAGCAAGTAAGAAAACAACCGCTGCCAAGAAACCAACATCTACTAAGAAACCTGTTGCAGCCAAAAAATCAGCAGCAGCAAAAAAACCAGCTGCTGAGAAAAAAGCCAAAGCAACAAAACCTGCTGCACCTAAATCTCCATCAAAGGCTAAAAAAACAAAATCTCCAGCTAAGCCAAAAGCTCCAAAGCCTAAAAAAGCAGCTCCAAAAGCTAAATCAGCAAAAAAATAAATATTAATCATTTTAAATCTGTCCTTTTTAGGACAAAACTACAATCGGCCCTTTTCAGGGCCATCAACAATTTTTAAACAAATAAACAACTATTGCATAATTATGAGTACCTTCTAACTTAAGTATTGAGTGATATCAATTTTTATAACATGCTAAATTTAACTTTTTTAATAAAAAATAATTGATTTCTTGAATCTGATACTTAATTTTTTGGAAATTTTTTAAATAAGAAATAAAAAATACAGATTTTTTTCCATGAAAGTACTAATATCCAGAAGTATCGTTTTTATCGGATACCTCCAATCTAATAGTTAAATTTTTGAAAATTAAAAAAAATACAAAAAACATCAAATTTTTTTCTTTTGACGTAGTAACTAATTACTTTCTCCGAAAGTATTAACTTAGAAACATCGTTTTTACACGTTTTCTTTGCTCTGATACATAGTTATTTGGAAATTTTTTAAAACAGCGATTTTTTAAATAAGAAAAATAAAAAATACTTTTTATTCTTTAAGGACCTATAGTACCTAATTTTCATATAAAAAAATAATCATTTTAGAAATTCAATATTTCTCAATAATTCGTATTTTAATCTTTTGTGTCAAGAAATAAAAAAACTCCATTTGTTTTTGTTCGACGCAATGCCTAATTTTTTTGTATATGAAAGTTTTAGAAATATCATTTTAACACCAATATATTTAAAAACAGTAATAATTATTTCATTTTTGTTTTAGCCGATACACCAAAAACTGTCTAGTAAACGAATTTTAGAAGTTTATTTTTGTAAATGCGACGGACTGTGGCTGCAATTAGTATAATAAGCATTTTTAACACGAATTTCTGAATGCTTTGTTCACTAGTAGAGAAAATTTTATGTACTGATGTAGAAAAATTTTCATTTTTTTTATGTAAAAAATCTAAAATCTCTCTGCTTTTCCTCCTCCTCCCCCTCCACCCCCCCGTAACCACCCCCGCCCACCCCCCCCCCCCCTCCCCCCAGTCCCCACCCCCACCCCCCCCACCCCCCCCCATGAGAAACCATAGTGCCAATTACTTGGCAGCGTTTTCTTTTGTAATGTAAAACATAATCAAACGTAAAGATTTAATTTTCATTTAACATTACATAGTCGTTGGAATGTTATTTAAACGTTGAAAAAATTATGTTGGCCCCGAAAAGGGCCGATTTATTGTTCCATTTTGCAATTTAAGCACGTTCTCCTCGTATACGTCTTGCCAATTGGATATCCTTGGGCATGATGGTTACACGTTTAGCGTGAATGGCACAAAGATTGGTATCTTCAAAGAGACCAACGAGGTAAGCTTCGCTAGCTTCTTGAAGAGCCATGACAGCTGAGCTTTGGAAACGTAAGTCAGTTTTGAAATCTTGAGCGATTTCTCTGACTAAACGTTGGAAAGGCAATTTTCTGATTAATAATTCCGTGCTCTTTTGGTAACGACGGATTTCTCTAAGAGCAACTGTACCAGGCCTATAACGATGAGGTTTCTTGACACCACCGGTTGCAGGTGCACTCTTACGAGCTGCCTTAGTGGCAAGTTGTTTTCGTGGAGCCTTGCCTCCAGTTGATTTACGAGCGGTTTGCTTAGTACGTGCCATCTTGACGTTCAACAGCTAAATGAGCTCGAAACCTGACATCGCGTTTTTTTAAAGACTCGCTTTACGTGATTCAAGCATTGTGATTGGTTGTTAGATTTAGGTGGGATGGATCGTTGTAAAAAGTATATATACCCCATTTCGGGCCCTTTTTTTTTTATTCTGTTTTTGTTCTCCATCGAGACAATTTTAATTTTCCCAAAATGACTGGACGTGGAAAGGGAGGAAAAGGATTAGGAAAGGGTGGAGCAAAGAGACATCGTAAAGTATTACGTGATAATATCCAAGGAATCACCAAGCCCGCTATCCGTCGTCTTGCTCGTAGAGGTGGTGTAAAACGTATCTCTGGACTTATCTATGAAGAAACCCGTGGAGTATTAAAAGTATTCCTCGAAAACGTCATTCGTGACGCCGTTACATACACTGAACACGCCAAGAGGAAGACAGTCACCGCTATGGATGTTGTATATGCTTTGAAACGTCAAGGTCGCACTCTCTATGGTTTTGGAGGTTAATTTGACAAATCAGCGAAACTTAAACAATCGGCCCTTTTCAGGGCCAAAAATTTTTTAAGCGTACGAACATTATTTCTTCCTTTTTTAAACTTAAACAATAAATAATTTGTTCTGCTTTACAAAACTACAATGATTTTCTGAATTTATAATGTATATATCGCATTCTCATTTTCATTTTTTTTGCAAAAATAGTGTCACGTGATAGTATATAGAATTTACAAATTTTTTTGTTTTAAAGTTTGTATTTCAAAAAGTTGCTGACCATACACCGTAAAAATAAACAAAATTTTTAATTGAAAAAAAAATTTGTGGCTAAAATATGAAAAAAAGCCTTAATAATCGCATGGATTTTTATTTTCATTTATTTAAAGTTTGTACTTCGCTTAATTTTAGATGTACTACCAACAGCCATTTAATCTTAAATTAATGTTTTAGATGCTATTTAAGTTTACAATATGGCCAAAATTTTCTTATTTATTCACAAAAGCATAAAAAGATTTATACCTTATGAAATATGCGGTTTAAAGTACAATAATAAAAATTTTTTAAATTTACTAAGTTACAATAATGAAAATAACAACTTGATCCTTTAATAAAAAAATCTTTTATTCTGTTTTCTAAAAATTACAGCACTAAAAGAAAAAAAGATTTTTATATATTACCTATTTTTGCAAAAAAAAATGAAAAATCATGTCTTTTTATTACGTAGTACAATATTTGTTAATATTGACTAAAATTTTTTAAATTTAAAAATTTACAATATATTTATTTTTAACTGTACGGCAATAAATGTCCCATCTTAAAATTTATTTCAACTAATATTGAAAATTAAATTTATTTATTATTTCAAAGCTACGACAATTTTGCAACCATAGTTTCAAAACTAAAATTGAACGACGGTAATGCAAAAATAATTCAACAAAAAGTTAACAGTAAAGTTTAGCTATGTTATTTAATAATGTCGCGAAAAATTAAATTACAAACTGCAGATATAGAATGTATTCTTTTGTTTTAAAAATTGATGGCCCTGAAAAGGGCCGATTGAATAACATTTATCTTTTGTTTATTTGGAGCTTGTGTACTTAGTGACTGCTTTGGTGCCTTCACTGACAGCGTGCTTAGCAAGTTCTCCGGGCAATAAGAGACGGACAGCAGTTTGGATTTCCCGGGACGTGATGGTTGATCTCTTGTTGTAATGAGCCAAACGGGAAGCTTCAGCTGCAATGCGTTCAAAAATGTCATTTACGAAAGAATTCATAATAGACATAGCCTTGCTGGAAACTCCAGTATCGGGATGTACTTGTTTAAGTACTTTGTAAATGTAAATAGCGTAAGATTCCTTCCTCTTACGCTTCTTTTTCTTGTCACCACCTTTGCTAATATTTTTCTGAGCCTTGCCGGCTTTCTTTACAGCCTTTCCACTTGCTTTAGGTGCCATCTTAGAGTTCAAACGATAGCGTCAAGAATGATATATTTTTTTTTAAAAAACTCTGTTTTGTAACTTCTTACGTTTCTTTCCCCACCAATCAAAAAATAAAATCGTCTTTATTGGTGCGCTGTAATCTATCTGAATTAACAATATCGAGTTTTTTTTCTCGAAATTTATTTTTACTTCTTTCTTTTTCGAAGCAACTGCATAATATTACCTACACAATGTCAGGACGTGGCAAAGGAGGAAAAAGCAAGGCTAAGTCAAAGACTCGTTCTAGCAGAGCTGGTCTTCAATTTCCAGTCGGTAGAATTCATCGATTATTAAGAAAAGGCAATTACGCTGAGCGCGTTGGTGCCGGAGCTCCAGTTTACTTGGCCGCTGTAATGGAATATTTGGCTGCTGAAGTTCTTGAATTGGCAGGAAACGCAGCCCGTGACAACAAAAAAACCAGGATCATTCCTCGTCACCTTCAGTTAGCCATTCGTAACGATGAGGAATTGAACAAACTTCTTTCTGGAGTCACTATTGCTCAAGGTGGTGTACTTCCTAATATTCAAGCAGTTCTTCTTCCTAAAAAGACTGAAAAGAAAGCATAAAGTATTTTTCACATAATCAATCGGCCCTTTTCAGGGCCAACAATTTTTTAAACGTACGCACATTGTTCGTTTCTTCCTTTTTTAAATTTAAGTTCGATAAACAATTATTTTATTTAAATAAAATTTATAAATTGGGTATTCTGCTTTACAAAAATATAATATCGAACGTTCTTTGTTAAAATGCCACACTCTTGGCTCCTGCACATCTAAATTTTGAAGACAAGATGATGGGCAAGGGATCAAATTGTTCGATAAAGTACCTATCTATTTTTTAATGCCACTTGACTTATAATATAATCAAACTTTAGTGATCAAGGGTTATTTTGCCAAACAAATAAATATTTAAATCAATTCTCTGATCTAATTCTTTTTTATTTGTTTACTAATGTTTCTCACCAGAACATACGAATATTTTTAATTTTGCAAATTTTAGAAATTCAATCCTTGCAGAAAAATGGGCTTAAAAAAAATTTATCAATTTCCTAAATTTAAAATTTTTAGCTTAAAAACATTAATGTAAGAATTTATTCGTAATACAAAAAGTGCTTTGAATTTACCTAGTGAGAAGAAAAAAAAAGAAATATTTTTGC
This sequence comes from Anagrus nilaparvatae, assembly GCA_022575985.1. Lineage (NCBI taxonomy): Eukaryota > Metazoa > Arthropoda > Insecta > Hymenoptera > Mymaridae > Anagrus > Anagrus nilaparvatae. The sequence continues at coordinate 4,654 of JAKSXM010000289.1, read as the reverse complement.
ATTTTTAAAATTTTAAATTTAACAATGTTTTGAAGTAAGTAAGAAAATTTTTCTTCTTCAAATCCTGGAAAATTTTATACATGTTTTAAGGCAGAGGGTATTTAATTTTAAAAAATAATAAATTTAATAGAAGCATTTTCTTATGCGCGGTATAAAATTTCCGTTCAAAATTTTATTGTTCTTATTCTTCATAAAATAATACACACTATTAACCTACAAGAATTTTTTCTTATCCAGAAATGAATTAATTTGGCGCACGGGGCCTTCGGCCCCCCTGTCTTATATAACTCTTTTTTTTAATTTTCTTATTTATTTCATAAACGTTTGTGAAAGCTGTTTTCCTTGAAGTGAAAAATTGTTCGTGTTCCACGAATGTTCGTGAAAGCTCTGTTTTTTCCACGAGCCGGAAAACTGTTCGTGTTCCACGAACGTTCGTGAGTTCGTGTTTCCGGATACTGATTAGACCAACACAATTCTTTAGAGATGAATTATTTAAAAAAAAAAATTATTTTTATTTTACATCTAATAAAAAAGATTCAAATTGAAAATAATGTTTTTTAGACCTCAAAATAATTCCACTCTAAAGAAATGATTAGACATTAATTCTTTTCTGGGTAACAAAAAATTCTTTTAGATATTTGATTATTGCAATAATTCTATTTAAATATAAAGTTTTTTTAGGTTACATTTTTCTCTTCCCGCGGTGAGAAATTTAAAAATTTTCTTCTCTCGTTAGAAGAAAAAATCTCCTCTGTCGATGTGTATGGTCTCTACCGTCTTACGTATTTAATTAAATTAAATAGATTAAATGTATTTTGATCAAGCATACAGAAATGAAAAAATTAATTAATCTCCTGTACGTTTTGTTGATGTGATTTTTCTCAAATACAAAAACGTTCCTAACGTTTCACGGACAGAAATAATGCCTAATCCGTTTTCAAATATTTTTTTTCTAAATAATTTCATAATTATGTATAACTTTCATGAATTTATCACTGTCCTAGTACATTTTCGTAATATTTAAATAATGCATATTATAGCTATAAATTGATGAAAACCGACACATTTTTTAATTATTTGCCTGGCACAAAATATTTATATTCACAAATTAATTAAAATTAGATATGAAAAGTCGTGGGTTCGAGTCCTACCGGCTCCGACATATTTTTATTTTTGAGAAACATTCATTATTTATTAATATCACTTTTTTTCAATTTATTTGTGTTTATAACAACATTACACAATTTTTCAGTTGCAAAAAATTATTGAAAAATTGAAAAATTTTTCGATTAAATTTTCCAAGCATATGTTACTGATATCTACTTTGTCGAGTATTTAAATGCATACCACATTCAGTAGTAGTATTATTCAGTATTATTAACATCTTTGTTCGTAAAGACCAATTCTAATTTTAATTAATTTGTAAAAATATAACGAACGATAAATTCTTAGATTTATTATATTTATATTCTCTTTTAGATAGTCATATATTTAATTATCAGTCATTCAAAGTAATAGCTGTAATTAGGCATTTGAATAGTAAGTAATGGATTAGAAAAGTTCTTTCATACGAACATTTTATTAAAAATCAAGAAACTTGAATAAAAAAAACAAAAATACTTGAAAAAGAATGTATTTTGCATCCAGGTCCTTAATGGTCTTTTCAAATTCATCATATGATATTAATAGTTTATTACGTTTTTAAAGACATGATGGCCCTGAAAAGGGCCGATTAGATACAAAATTAATTGAAATATCAGCTTATTTAGAACTGGTATATTTAGTGACAGCCTTGGTGCCTTCACTGACAGCATGCTTAGCAAGTTCTCCAGGTAAAAGAAGTCGTACTGCGGTTTGAATTTCCCGAGACGTGATGGTTGACCTCTTATTGTAATGAGCCAATCGGGAAGATTCAGCAGCGATACGTTCAAAAATGTCATTTACGAAAGAATTCATAATTGACATGGCTTTGCTGGAAACTCCGGTATCGGGATGCACTTGCTTGAGTACTTTGTAGATGTAAATAGCGTAAGATTCCTTCCTCTTGCGTTTTTTTTTCTTGTCACCGCCTTTGCTTATATTTTTCTGAGCCTTGCCGGCTTTTTTTACAGCCTTTCCACTAGCTTTAGGTGCCATGTTTACGAATGAACGTATAAGACCAAAGTAAAAAAAAATTTTTTTTCATGCTAGTTTTGTAACTTTTAGCGTTTCTCTCCCCACTAATCAAAAAATTAAGATGTTCTGTTATTGGTGCGCCGTATTTCATCTGATTTATCAAGTTCGAGTTTTTTTGTCTTTCGCTATTTTTACTTCGTTGTTTTTCGAAGAACTACATAACAATATTATACAATGTCAGGACGTGGAAAAGGTGGAAAAAGTAAGGCTAAGTCAAAGACACGCTCAAGCAGAGCTGGTTTACAGTTTCCAGTTGGTAGAATACATCGGTTACTGAGAAAGGGTAATTACGCTGAACGCGTTGGTGCTGGAGCTCCAGTTTATTTGGCTGCAGTTATGGAATACTTGGCCGCTGAAGTTCTTGAATTGGCAGGAAATGCAGCTCGTGACAACAAAAAAACCAGAATCATTCCTCGTCATCTTCAGTTGGCCATTCGTAACGACGAAGAATTAAACAAACTTCTCTCCGGCGTTACTATTGCACAAGGTGGTGTTCTTCCTAACATTCAAGCAGTTCTTCTTCCTAAGAAAACAGAAAAGAAAGCATAAAAAAAAATTACTGCTTCAATATCAATCGGCCCTTTTCAGGGCCATCAATTTTTTTAACCATAACATACTATTTCATTTAATCATTTATCTTGTTTTAAAATATGTTAATTTACATTTATTAACAAAAGCAAACTTGTTTAGTATTATTAAAACGAAAACAACAAATTAATTATATATCATAGATACATCTTAATCTATTTATTTCAATGAAAAATATATCTACTTCCGCTTTTTTAAGAATTAAAGAAAATTGCTCATAACAAAAAAAATTACAAACGGGAATAAGAAAAAATTAATTGCCGACGGTTTCAGAGTATCAAAACCGTTATGGGATATAAAACTTAATAAATTTTTATAATTTTATCATTAGTTTATTATTATTTATTTCGTCAATATTAGAGAGCTCGTTTCACCTCAAAATCGAAAATTTGGTCCACGTTGTACTTCAAGGTAACAAATTACCTTAGTTCGGGATATTGGAATGGACCAACGTTTGTATTATTACAATTATGATCAAATAAGTACGCGTTAGAATCGTTTGCAAATTAGCCAACGTTAAAAAATTATGCACAGGCTATTATTGCTGGACTTTGAAGAATTAATTCGCACTATCAATAAATATTTCTAAAAGTAAAACATATTTATATAATCATGAAACAAATTGACTCCTGTAATAAATTATATATTATAAGGACTTTATTATTGCGTGTTTATAAAAAACACAAAGGAGACGTCGTAGCATTTGCCTTCAGAATCCTTTTCGGCATGCGATTTCTTATTTGAAACGAAAACAATGACAATGAAATTAGTAAAAATAATCAACTATTAATTACTTATAATTAAGTACAAATAAGTTAAGTAACGTTTTAAAAAAATGTTGGCCCTGAAAAGGGCCGATTAAAATTAATAGTGCATATAATCTAAGCACGTTCTCCTCGAATACGTCTGGCAAGTTGAATGTCCTTGGGCATGATGGTTACACGTTTAGCGTGAATGGCACAAAGGTTTGTGTCTTCAAAAAGACCAACGAGATAAGCTTCGCTAGCTTCTTGAAGAGCCATGACTGCTGAGCTTTGGAAACGTAAGTCAGTTTTGAAATCTTGAGCGATTTCTCTGACTAAACGTTGGAACGGCAATTTTCTGATTAATAATTCTGTACTTTTTTGATAACGACGGATTTCTCTGAGTGCGACGGTTCCAGGCCTATAACGATGAGGTTTCTTAACACCACCGGTTGCAGGTGCACTCTTACGAGCTGCTTTAGTTGCAAGTTGTTTTCGTGGAGCCTTGCCTCCAGTTGATTTACGAGCGGTTTGCTTGGTACGTGCCATCTTGACGTTCAACAGCTAAATGAGCTCGAAACCTGACATCGCGTTTTTTTAAAGACTCGCTTTACGTGATTCAAGCATTGTGATTGGTCGTTAAATTTAGGTGGGATCGATCGTTGAAAAAAGTATATATACCCCATTTCGGGCCCTTTTTTTTTATTCTGTTTTTGTTCTCCGTCGAGACAACTTTAATTTTGCCAAAATGACTGGACGTGGAAAGGGAGGAAAAGGATTAGGAAAAGGTGGAGCAAAGAGACATCGTAAAGTATTGCGTGATAATATCCAAGGTATCACTAAACCAGCCATCCGTCGTCTTGCTCGCAGAGGTGGTGTAAAACGTATCTCTGGGTTGATCTATGAAGAAACCCGAGGTGTATTAAAAGTTTTCCTCGAAAACGTCATTCGTGACGCTGTAACATACACTGAACACGCCAAGAGGAAGACTGTCACAGCTATGGATGTCGTCTATGCTCTTAAACGTCAAGGCCGTACTCTCTATGGTTTTGGAGGTTAATTTTACAAATTAACAAAAATTATTTAAACAATCGGTCCTTTTCAGGGCCATCAAATATTTTTTACGTGACTAGAAATGTTCATATCAC
>JAKSXM010000324.1:0-58822 GCA_022575985.1 Anagrus nilaparvatae | reverse complement strand
TGCATAAAAACAATTGAAATTACAACATTTCTGTAAAAGAGGAGAATATTCAAAAAAACATTTTAAGTGAGAATATATTTTGCTAAATTCAATAGTAATAATTCAATGATATTGTTGCATAAAAACAATTGAAATTACAACATTTCTATAAAACAGATTAGTATTCGAGAACATTTAAGTAGGGCATATTCTGCAAATTGAATACTAATAATTCAATGCTATTAATGCATAAAAACAATTGAAATTAGAACATTTCTGTAGAAGAGGAGAATATTCAAAAACATTTAAATGAGAATATATTTTGCTAAATTCAATAGTAATAATTCAATGATATTGTTGCATAAAAACAATTGAAATTACAACATTTCTATAAAACAGGTCAGTATTCGAGAACATTTAAGTGGGGAATAATCTGCTAAATTCAATACTAATATTTCAATGCTATCATTGCATAAAAATAAATGAAATTACAACTTTTCTATAAAACAGGACAATATTTGAAAAAATTTAAGTGGGGTATTGAGTATTGAATTTAGAAGTATATGTACTTATAAATTCAATACTAATATTTCAATGCTAACATTGCATAAAAATATTTTACATTACAAAATTTCTATAAAAGAGGTCAATATTTGAAAACATTTAAGTGGGGTTTATTTTGATAAATTCAATACTAATAATTCAATGCTATTATTGCATAAAAACCATTAAAATATACAATATTTCTATAAAACAGGACAGTATTTGAAAACATTAAGCGGGGTATATTTTGATAAATTCAATACTAATAATTCAATGCTATCATTGCATAAAAAGCATTAAAATTACAACATTTTCTATAAAACAGGACAGTATTCGAAAACATTTAAGTGCGGCATATTCTGCTAAATTGAATACTAATCATTCAATGCTATTATTGCATAAAAACAATTGAAATTACAACATTTCTGTAAAAGAGGAGAATATTCAAAAACATTTAAGTGAGAATATATTTTGCTAAATTCAATAGTAAATAATTCAATGATATTGTTGCATAAAAACAATTGAAATTACAACATTTCTATAAAACAGATTAGTATTCGAGAACATTTAAGTAGGGCATATTCTGCCAAAATTGAATACTAATAATTCAATGCTATTAATGCATAAAAACAATTGAAATTAGAACATTTCTGTAGAAGAGGAGAATATTCAAAAACATTTAAATGAGAATATATTTTGCTAAATTCAATAGTAATAATTCAATGATATTGTTGCATAAAAACAATTGAAATTACAAACATTTCTATAAAAACAGGTCAGTATTCGAGAACATTTAAGTGGGGAATAATCTTGCTAAATTCAATACTAATATTTCAATGCTATCATTGCATAAAAAATAAATGAAATTACAACTTTTCTATTAAACAGGACAATCTTTGAAAAAATTTAAGTGGGGTATTGATTATTGAATTTAGAAGTATATGTACTTATAAATTCAATACTAATATTTCAATGCTATCATTGCTTAAAAATATTGAAAGTCAACTTTTCTATAAAACAGGGGAAAAAAATTTAAATTGGGTTATATTTTGCTAAATTGCATACTAATAATTCAATGCTATTATTGCATAAAAACAAGTGTTATTACAACATTTCTAGAAAAGAGGACAATATTCAAAAACATTTAAGTGGGGCAAATTTGCTAAATTCAATACTAAAATTTCAATGCTATTAATGCTTAAAAAAATTTAAATTACAAGTTGACTATAAAACACGGAAAAAATTTAAAATAGTATTTATTTTGCAAAATTCAAGTCTAATATTTCAATGCTATCATTGCATAAAAATATATTAAATTAAAAAATTTCTATAAAATAGGTCATTATTTGAAAACATTTATGTGGGGTATGTTTTACTAAAGTCAAATACTAATGATTCAATGCCATTATTGCATAAAAGTAATTAAAATTACAACTTTTCTATAAAACAGGAAAGTATTCGAGAACATTTAAGTGGGGAAATATTCTGCTAAATTCAATACTAATATTTCAATGCTATGATTGCATAAAAATAATTGAAATTACAACTTTTCTATAAAACAGGAAAATATTCGAGAACATTGAAGTGGGGAATATTCTGCTAAATTGAATACTAATATTTCAATGCTACGGTTGCATAACAATATTTGAAATTACAAAATTTCTATAAAAGAGGACCGTATTCGAATACAATTAAGTGGGGTATATTTTACTGAATTCAATACTAATAATTCAATGCTATTATTGCATAAAAACATTCGAAATTACAACATTTCTATAAAACAGATTAGTATTCGAGAACATTTAAGTGGGAAATAATCTGCTAAATTGAATAAAAATAATTCAATGCTATTATTGCATAAATATATATTAAATTAAAAAATTTCTATAAAATAGGTCAATATTTGAAAACATTTAAGTGGGGTATGTTTTACTAAATTCAATACTAATGATTTATTGCCATTATTGCATAAAATCAATTGGAATTACAACATTTCTATAGAAAAGGACAGTATTAGAAAACATTTATGTGGGGAATATTCTGCTAAGTTCAATACTAATATTTCATTGCTATGATTGCATAAAAGTAATTGAAATTACAACTTTTCTAAAAAACAGGAAAATATTCGAGAACATTTAAGTGGGTAATATTCTGCTAAATTTAATACTAATAATTCAATGCTATTATTGCATAAAAACCATTAAAATTACAACATTTCTATAAAACAGGGCAGTATTCGAGAACATTTAAGTGGGGAATAATCTGCTAAATTCAATACTAATATTTCAATGCTATCATTGCATAAAAATAAACAATTGAAATTACAACATTTCTATAAAACAGGTCAGTATTTGAGAACATTTAAGCGGGGAATAATCTGCTAAATTCAATACTAATAATTCAATGCTATTATTGCATAAAAACAATTGAAATTACAAAATTTGTATAAAAAATGACAGTATTCGACAACATTTAAGTCGGGAATATTCTGCTAAATTCAAAGTGGGTTATATTTTGCAAAAATTGAAATTGGGTTATATTTTGCTAAATTGAATATTAATAATTCAATGCTATTATTGCATAAAAACCATTAAAATTACAACATTTCTATAAAACAGGACAGTATTCGAAAACATTTAAGTGGGGCATATTCTGCTAAATTCAATACTAATATTTCAATGCTATGATTGCTTAAAAATATTTTACAATACAAAATTTCTATAAAAGAGGTCAATATTTAAAATCATTTAAGAGAGGCATATTTTAATAAATTCAATACTAAACATTCAATGCTATTATTGCATAAAAACCATTAAAATTACAACGTTTCTATAAAACAGGTCAGTATTCGAGAACATTTATGTGGGGAATATTCTGCTAAGTTCAATACTAATATTTCATTGCTATGATTGCATAAAAACAATTGAAATTAGAACATTTCTGTAAAAGAGGAGAATATTCAAAAACATTTAAGTGAGAATATTTTGCTAAATTCAATAGTAATAATTCAATGATATTGTTGCATAAAAACAATTGAAATTACAACATTTCTATAAAACAGGTCAGTATTAGAAATATTTAAGTGGGGAATATTCTGGTAAGTTCAATACTAATATTTTATTGCTATGATTGCATAAAAGTAATTGAAATTACAACTTTTCTATAAAACAGGAAAGTATTCGAGAACATTTAAGTGGGTAATATTCTGCTAAATTCAATACTAATATTTCGATGCTATGATTGCATAAAAATAATTGAAATTACAACTTTTCTATAAAACAGGAAAATATTCGAGAAAATTTAAGTGGGGAATATTCTGCTAAATTGAGTACTAATATTTCAATGCTACGGTTGCATAACAATATTTGAAATTACAAAATTTCTATAAAAGAGGACCGTATTCGAAAACATTTAAGTGGGGTATATTTTTGCGAAATTCGATACTAATAATTCAATGCTATTATTGCATAAAAACCATTAAAATTGCAAACATTTCTATAAAACAGGACAGTATTCGAAAACATTTAAGTGCGGTATATTCTGGTAAATTAAATACTAATCATTCAATGCTATTATTGCATAAAAACAATTGAAATTACAATATTTCTGTAAAAGAGGAGAATATTCAAAAACATTGAAGTGAGAATATATTTTGCTAAATTCAATAGTAAATAATTCAATGATATTGTTGCATAAAAACAATTGAAATTGCAACATTCCTATAAAACAGGTCAGTTTTCGAGAACATTTAAAGCGAAGAATAATCTGCTAAATTCAATACTAATAATTCAATGCTATTATTTGCATAAAAACAATTGAAATTACAAAATTTCTATAAAAAAATGACAGTATTCGAGAACATTTAAGTCAGGAATATTCTGCTAAATTCAAAGTGGGTTATATTTTGCAAAAATTTAAAGTGGGTTATATTTTGCTAAATTGAATATTAATAATTCAATAGTATTATTGCATAAAAGCCATTAAAATTACAACATTTCTATAAAACAGGACAGTATTCGAAAACATTTAAGTGGGACATATTCTGCTAAATTCAATACTTAATATTTCAATACTATGATTGCTTAAAAATATTTTACAATACAAAATTTCTATAAAAGAGGTCAATATATAAAAACATTTAGAGAGGTATATTTTAATAAATTCAATACTAAACATTCAATGCTATTATTGCATAAAAATTATTAAAATTACAACGTTTCTATAAAACAGGTCAGTATTCGAGAACATTTAAGTGGGGAATAATCTGCTAAATTGAATAAAAATAATTCAATGCTATTATTGCATAAATATATATTAAATTAAAAAATTTCTATAAAATTGGTCAATATTTGAAAACATTTAAGTGGGGTATGTTTTACTAAATTCAATACTAATGATTTAATGCCATTATTGCATAAAATCAATTGAAATTACAACATTTCTATAGAAAAGGGACAGTATTAGAAAACATTTATGTAGGGAATATTCTGCTAAGTTCAATACTAATATTTCATTGCTATGATTGCATGAAAGTAATTGAAATTACAACTTTTCTATAAAACAGAACAATATTTGAAAAAATTTAAGTGGGGTATTGAGTATTGAATTTAGCAGTATATGTACTTATAAATTCAATACTAATAGTTCAATGCTATCATTGCTTAAAAAACATTGAAATTCAAACTTTTCTATAAAACAGGGAAAAAATTTTAAAGTGGGTTATATTTTGCTAAATTGCATACTAATAATTCAATGCTATTTTTGCATAAAAACAAGTGATATTACAACATTTCTATAAAAGAGGACAATATTCGAAAACATTTAAGTGGGGTATATTTTGCTAAACTCAATACTAAAATTTCAATGCTATCAATGCTTAAAAAAATTGAAATTACAAGTTTACTATAAAACAGGACAGTATTCGAAAACATTTAAGTGGGGCATATTCTTCTAAATTCAATACTAATATTTCAATGCTATGATTGCTTAAAAATATTAAATTAAAAAATATCTATAAAATAGGTCAATATTTGAAAAACATTTAAGTAGGGTATGTTTTACTAAATTCAATACTAATTTTTCAATGCCAATATTGCATAAAATCAATTGAAAATTACAACATTTCTATAAAAAAGGACAGTATTCGAAAACATTTAAGTGGGGTATATTTTACTGAATTCAATACTAATAATTCAATGCTATTATTGTATAAAAGCAGTTGAAATTACAACATTTCTATAAAACAGGTTAGTATTCGGGAACATTTAAGTGAGGAATATTCTGCTAAATTCAATGCTAATATTTCAATGCTATCATAGCATAAAAATAATTGAAATTACAACTTTTCTATAAAACATGACAAAATTTGAAAACATTTAAGTGGTGTATATTTTGCTAAATTCAATACTAATATTTCAATGCTAACATTGCATAAAAATATTTTACATTACAAAATTTCTATAAAAGAGGTCAATATTTGAAAACATTTAAGTGGGGTTTATTTTGATAAATTCAATACTAATAATTCAATGCTATTATTGCATAAAAACCATTAAAATTACAAAATTTCTATAAAACAGGACAGTATTCGAAAACATTTAAGTGGGGCATATTCTGCAAAATTGAATACTAATAATTCAATGCTATTAATGCATAAAAACAATTGAAAATACAACATTTCTATAAAACAGGTCAGTATTAGAAAACATTTAAGTGGGGAATATTCTGCTAAGTTCAATACTAATATTTCATTGCTATGATTGCATAAAAGTTATTGAAATTACAACTTTTCTATAAAACATGAAAGTATTCGAGAACATTTAAGTGGGGAATATTCTGCTAAGTTCAATACTAATATTTCAATGCTATGATTGCATAAAAATAATTTAAATTACAACTTTTCTATAAAACAGGACAATATTTGAAAACATTTCAGTGGGGTTTATTTTGATAAATTCAATACTAATAAATCAATGCTATTATTGCATAAAAAACCATTGAAATTACAACATTTCAGTAAAAGAGAAGAATATTCAAAAACATTTAAGTGAGAATATATTTTGCTAAATTCAATAGTAATAATTCAATGATATTGTTGCATAAAAAACAATTGAAATTACAACATTTCTATAAAACAGGTCAGTATTCGAGAACATTTAAGTGGGGAATAATCTGCTAAATTCAATACTAATATTTCAATGCTATCATTGCATAAAAATAAATGAAATTACAACTTTTCTATAAAACAGGACAATATTTGAAAAAATTTAAGTGGGGTATTGAGTATTGAATTTAGAAGTATATGTACTTATAAATTCAATACTAATATTTCAATGCTAACATTGCATAAAAAATATTTTTACATTACAAAATTTCTATAAAAGAGGTCAATATTTGAAAACATTTAAGTGGGGTTTATTTTGATAAATTCAATACTAATAATTCAATGCTATTATTGCATAAAAAACCATTAAAATTACAATATTTCTATAAAACAGGACAGTATTTGAAAACCTTTAAGCGGGGTATATTTTGATAAATTCAATACTAATAATTCAATGCTATCATTGCATAAAAAGCATTAAAATTACAACATTTCTATAAAACAGGACAGTATTCGAAAACATTTAAGTGCGGCATATTCTGCTAAATTGAATACTAATCATTCAATGCTATTATTGCATAAAAACAATTGAAATTACAACATTTCTGTAAAAGAGGAGAATATTCAAAACATTTAAGTGAGAATATATTTTGCTAAATTCAATAGTAATAATTCAATGATATTGTTGCATAAAAACAATTGAAATTACAACATTTCTATAAAACAGATTAGTATTCGAGAACATTTAAGTAGGGCATATTCTGCAAAATTGAATACTAATAATTCAATGCTATTAATGCATAAAAACAATTGAAATTAGAACATTTCTGTAGAAGAGGAGAATATTCAAAAACATTTAAATGAGAATATATTTTGCTAAATTCAATAGTAATAATTCAATGATATTGTTGCATAAAAACAATTGAAATTACAACATTTCTATAAAACAGGTCAGTATTCGAGAACATTTAAGTGGGGATAATCTGCTAAATTCAATACATCTAATATTTCAATGCTATCATTGCATAAAAATAAATGAAATTACAACTTTTCTATTAAACATGACAATCTTTGAAAAAATTTAAGTGGGGTATTGATTATTGAATTTAGAAGTATATGTACTTATAAATTCAATACTAATATTTCAATGCTATCATTGCTTAAAAATATTGAAAGTCAACTTTTCTATAAAACAGGGGAAAAAAATTTAAAGTGGGTTATATTTTGCTAAATTGCATACTAATAATTCAATGCTATTATTGCATAAAAACAAGTGATATTACAACATTTCTAGAAAAGAGGACAATATTCAAAAACATTTAAGTGGGGCAAATTTGCTAAATTCAATACTAAAATTTCAATGCTATTAATGCTTAAAAAAATTTAAATTACAAGTTGACTATAAAACACGGAAAAAATTTAAAATAGTATTTATTTTGCAAAATTCAAGTCTAATATTTCAATGCTATCATTGCATAAAAATATATTAAATTAAAAAATTTCTATAAAATAGGTCATTATTTGAAAACATTTATGTGGGGTATGTTTTACTAAAGTCAATACTAATGATTTAATGCCATTATTGCATAAAAGTAATTAAAATTACAACTTTTCTATAAAACAGGAAAGTATTCGAGAACATTTAAGTGGGAAATATTCTGCTAAATTCAATACTAATATTTCAATGCTATGATTGCATAAAAATAATTGAAATTACAACTTTTCTATAAAACAGGAAAATATTCGAGAACATTGAAGTGGGGAATATTCTGCTAAATTGAATACTAATATTTCAATGCTACGGTTGCTTAACAATATTTGAAATTACAAAATTTCTATAAAAGAGGACCGTATTCGAATACAATTAAGTGGGGTATATTTTACTGAATTCAATACTAATAATTCAATGCTATTATTGCATAAAAACATTCGAAATTACAACATTTCTATAAAACAGATTAGTATTCGAGAACATTTAAGTGGGAAATATTCTGCTAAATTCAATACTAATATTTCAATGCTATCATAGCATTGAAATAATAGAAATTACAAATTTTCTATAAAACAGGACAATATTTGAAAAAATTTAAGTGGGGTATTGAGTATTGAATTTAGCATTATGTGTACTTATAAATTCAATACTAATATTTCAATGCTATCATTGCTTAAAAACATTGAAATTCAACTTTTCTATAAAACAGGGAAAAAAATTTAAAATAGTGTTTATTTTGCCTAATTCAATACTAATATTTCAATGCTATCATTGCATAAAAATATTTTACATTACAAAATATCTATAAAAGAGTTCAGTATTAGAAAACATTTAAGTGGGGTATATTTTGCGAAATTCGATACTAATAATTCAATGCTATTATTGCATAAAAACCATTAAAATTGCAACATTTCTATAAAACAGGACAGTATTCGAAAACATTTAAGTGCGGTATATTCTGGTAAATTAAATACTAATCATTCAATGCTATTATTGCATAAAAACAATTGAAATTAAAATATTTCTGTAAAAGAGGAGAATATTTAAAAACATTGAAGTGAGAATATATTTTGCTAAATTCAATAGTAATAATTCAATGATATTGTTGCATAAAAACAATTGAAATTACAACATTTCTATAAAACAGGTCAGTATTCGAGAACATTTAAGTGGGGAATAATCTGCTAAATTCAATACTAATATTTCAATGCTATCATTGCATAAAAATAAATGAAATTACAACTTTTCTATAAAACAGGACAATATTTGAAAAAATTTAAGTGGGGTATTGAGTATTGAATTTAGAAGTATATGTACTTATAAATTCAATATTAATATTTCAATGCTAACATTGCATAAAAATATTTTACATTACAAAATTTCTATAAAAGAGGTCAATATTTGAAAACATTTAAGTGGGGTTTATTTTGATAAATTCAATACTAATAATTCAATGCTATTATTGCATAAAAACCATTAAAATTACAATATTTCTATAAAACAGGACAGTATTTGAAAACATTTAAGCGGGGTATATTTTGATAAATTCAATACTAATAATTCAATGCTATCATTGCATAAAAAGCATTAAAATTACAACATTTCTATAAAACAGGACAGTATTCGAAAACATTTAAGTGCGGCATATTCTGCTAAATTGAATACTAATCATTCAATGCTATTATTGCATAAAAACAATTGAAATTACAACATTTCTGTAAAAGAGGAGAATATTCAAAAACATTTAAGTGAGAATATATTTTGCTAAATTCAATAGTAATAATTCAATGATATTGTTGCATAAAAACAATTGAAATTACAACATTTCTATAAAACAGATTAGTATTCGAGAACATTTAAGTAGGGCATATTCTGCAAAATTGAATACTAATAATTCAATGCTATTAATGCATAAAAACAATTGAAATTAGAACATTTCTGTAGAAGAGGAGAATATTCAAAAACATTTAAATGAGAATATATTTTGCTAAATTCAATAGTAATAATTCAATGATATTGTTGCATAAAAACAATTGAAATTACAACATTTCTATAAAACAGGTCAGTATTCGAGAACATTTAAGTGGGGAATAATCTGCTAAATTCAATACTAATATTTCAATGCTATCATTGCATAAAAATAAATGAAATTACAACTTTTCTATTAAACAGGACAATCTTTGAAAAAATTTAAGTGGGGTATTGATTATTGAATTTAGAAGTATATGTACTTATAAATTCAATACTAATATTTCAATGCTATCATTGCTTAAAAATATTGAAAGTCAACTTTTCTATAAAACAGGGGAAAAAAATTTAAAGTGGGTTATATTTTGCTAAATTGCATACTAATAATTCAATGCTATTATTGCATAAAAACAAGTGTTATTACAACATTTCTAGAAAAGAGGACAATATTCAAAAACATTTAAGTGGGGCAAATTTGCTAAATTCAATACTAAAATTTCAATGCTATTAATGCTTAAAAAAATTTAAATTACAAGTTGACTATAAAACACGGAAAAAATTTAAAATAGTATTTATTTTGCAAAATTCAAGTCTAATATTTCAATGCTATCATTGCATAAAAATATATTAAATTAAAAAATTTCTATAAAATAGGTCATTATTTGAAAACATTTATGTGGGGTATGTTTTACTAAAGTCAATACTAATGATTCAATGCCATTATTGCATAAAAGTAATTAAAATTACAACTTTTCTATAAAACAGGAAAGTATTCGAGAACATTTAAGTGGGAAATATTCTGCTAAATTCAATACTAATATTTCAATGCTATGATTGCATAAAAATAATTGAAATTACAACTTTTCTATAAAACAGGAAAATATTCGAGAACATTGAAGTGGGGAATATTCTGCTAAATTGAATACTAATATTTCAATGCTACGGTTGCATAACAATATTTGAAATTACAAAATTTCTATAAAAGAGGACCGTATTCGAATACAATTAAGTGGGGTATATTTTACTGAATTCAATACTAATAATTCAATGCTATTATTGCATAAAAACATTCGAAATTAAAACATTTCTATAAAACAGATTAGTATTCGAGAACATTTAAGTGGGAAATATTCTGCTAAATTCAATACTAATATTTCAATGCTATCATAGCATTGAAATAATAGAAATTACAAATTTTCTATAAAACAGGACAATATTTGAAAAAATTTAAGTGGGGTATTGAGTATTGAATTTAGCATTATGTGTACTTATAAATTCAATACTAATATTTCAATGCTATCATTGCTTAAAAACATTGAAATTCAACTTTTCTATAAAACAGGGAAAAAAATTTAAAATAGTGTTTATTTTGCCTAATTCAATACTAATATTTCAATGCTATCATTGCATAAAAATATTTTACATTACAAAATATCTATAAAAGAGTTCAATATTAGAAAACATTTAAGTGGGGTATATTTTGCGAAATTCGATACTAATAATTCAATGCTATTATTGCATAAAAACCATTAAAATTGCAACATTTCTATAAAACAGGACAGTATTCGAAAACATTTAAGTGCGGTATATTCTTGTAAATTAAATACTAATCATTCAATGCTATTATTGCATAAAAACAATTGAAATTACAATATTTCTGTAAAAGAGGAGAATATTTAAAAACATTGAAGTGAGAATATATTTTGCTAAATTCAATAGTAATAATTCAATGATATTGTTGCATAAAAACAATTGAAATTACAACATTTCTATAAAACAGGTCAGTATTCGAGAACATTTAAGTGGGGAATAATCTGCTAAATTCAATACTAATATTTCAATGCTATCATTGCATAAAAATAAATGAAATTACAACTTTTCTATAAAACAGGACAATATTTGAAAAAATTTAAGTGGGGTATTGAGTATTGAATTTAGAAGTATATGTACTTATAAATTCAATATTAATATTTCAATGCTAACATTGCATAAAAATATTTTACATTACAAAATTTCTATAAAAGAGGTCAATATTTGAAAACATTTAAGTGGGGTTTATTTTGATAAATTCAATACTAATAATTCAATGCTATTATTGCATAAAAACCATTAAAATTACAATATTTCTATAAAACAGGACAGTATTTGAAAACATTTAAGCGGGGTATATTTTGATAAATTCAATACTAATAATTCAATGCTATCATTGCATAAAAAGCATTAAAATTACAACATTTCTATAAAACAGGACAGTATTCGAAAACATTTAAGTGCGGCATATTCTGCTAAATTGAATACTAATCATTCAATGCTATTATTGCATAAAAACAATTGAAATTACAACATTTCTGTAAAAGATGAGAATATTCAAAAACATTTAAGTGAGAATATATTTTGCTAAATTCAATAGTAATAATTCAATGATATTGTTGCATAAAAACAATTGAAATTACAACATTTCTATAAAACAGATTAGTATTCGAGAACATTTAAGTAGGGCATATTCTGCAAAATTGAATACTAATAATTCAATGCTATTAATGCATAAAAACAATTGAAATTAGAACATTTCTGTAGAAGAGGAGAATATTCAAAAACATTTAAATGAGAATATATTTTGCTAAATTCAATAGTAATAATTCAATGATATTGTTGCATAAAAACAATTGAAATTACAACATTTCTATAAAACAGGTCAGTATTCGAGAACATTTAAGTGGGGAATAATCTGCTAAATTCAATACTAATATTTCAATGCTATCATTGCATAAAAATAAATGAAATTACAACTTTTCTATTAAACAGGACAATCTTTGAAAAAATTTAAGTGGGGTATTGATTATTGAATTTAGAAGTATATGTACTTATAAATTCAATACTAATATTTCAATGCTATCATTGCTTAAAAATATTGAAAGTCAACTTTTCTATAAAACAGGGGAAAAAAATTTAAAGTGGGTTATATTTTGCTAAATTGCATACTAATAATTCAATGCTATTATTGCATAAAAACAAGTGTTATTACAACATTTCTAGAAAAGAGGACAATATTCAAAAACATTTAAGTGGGGCAAATTTGCTAAATTCAATACTAAAATTTCAATGCTATTAATGCTTAAAAAAATTTAAATTACAAGTTGACTATAAAACACGGAAAAAATTTAAAATAGTATTTATTTTGCAAAATTCAAGTCTAATATTTCAATGCTATCATTGCATAAAAATATATTAAATTAAAAAATTTCTATAAAATAGGTCATTATTTGAAAACATTTATGTGGGGTATGTTTTACTAAAGTCAATACTAATGATTCAATGCCATTATTGCATAAAAGTAATTAAAATTACAACTTTTCTATAAAACAGGAAAGTATTCGAGAACATTTAAGTGGGAAATATTCTGCTAAATTCAATACTAATATTTCAATGCTATGATTGCATAAAAATAATTGAAATTACAACTTTTCTATAAAACAGGAAAATATTCGAGAACATTGAAGTGGGGAATATTCTGCTAAATTGAATACTAATATTTCAATGCTACGGTTGCATAACAATATTTGAAATTACAAAATTTCTATAAAAGAGGACCGTATTCGAATACAATTAAGTGGGGTATATTTTACTGAATTCAATACTAATAATTCAATGCTATTATTGCATAAAAACATTCGAAATTACAACATTTCTATAAAACAGATTAGTATTCGAGAACATTTAAGTGGGAAATATTCTGCTAAATTCAATACTAATATTTCAATGCTATCATAGCATTGAAATAATAGAAATTACAACTTTTCTATAAAACATGACAATATTTGAAAACATTTAAGTGGTGTATATTTTGCTAAATTCAATACTAATATTTCAATGCTAACATTGCATAAAAATATTTTACATTACAAAATTTCTATAAAAGAGGTCAATATTTGAAAACATTTAAGTGGGGTTTATTTTGATAAATTCAATACTAATAATTCAATGCTATTATTGCATAAAAACCATTAAAATTACAAAATTTCTATAAAACAGGACAGTATTCGAAAACATTTAAGTGGGGCATATTCTGCAAAATTGAATACTAATAATTCAATGCTATTAATGCATGAAAACAATTGAAATTACAACATTTCTATAAAACAGGGCAGTATTAGAAAACGTTTAAGTGGGGAATATTCTGCTAAGTTCAATACTAATATTTCATTGCAATGATTGCATAAAAGTTATTGAAATTACAACTTTTCTATAAAACAGGACAATATTTGAAAACATTTAAGTGGGGTTTATTTTGATAAATTCAATACTAATAAATCAATGCTATTATTGCATAAAAACCATTGAAATTACAACATTTCAGTAAAAGAGAAGAATATTCAAAAACATTTAAGTGAGAATATATTTTGCTAAATTCAATAGTAATAATTCAATGATATTGTTGCATAAAAACAATTGAAATTACAACATTTCTATAAAACAGGTCAGTATTCGAGAACATTTAAGTGGGGAATAATCTGCTAAATTCAATACTAATATTTCAATGCTTCATCATTGCATAAAAATAAATGAAATTACAACTTTTCTATAAAACAGGACAATATTTGAAAAAATTTAAGTGGGGTATTGAGTATTGAATTTAGCATTATGTGTACTTATAAATTCAATACTAATATTTGAATGCTATCATTGCTTAAAAACATTGAAATTCAACTTTTCTATAAAACAGGGAAAAAAATTTAAAATAGTGTTTATTTTGCCTAATTCAATACTAATATTTCAATGCTGTTATGTTTATCATAACGTAAAATAAATAATAAGTATTATAAAAATAATGAATGAACATTCATAAGTAAAAAATGAAGTAATCTTATAGTATTGTATTATAAGCATATTATTATTATTATTATAAAGTGTATGAACTCTATAAGACTGCTGACGAATGAATTTTAATATAAAGATATGATGTACTTACTCATGGCTTGTCTGGACGGTAGGAGACCTTGAAATAAATAACACACAGATTTTATAAAGACTGAATTTATTAACGATTAAAGGTACACGTCGTCGCGAGATTTTTATCTTAACTGACTGTCGTCTTACAATTTTTATGTTCTTATATACTAATGATTCTTTATTTAAGTTATTTTAAATATTCAAAATATAAATATTATTATTTGTTAATTCCTTAAATATTACTTAATTTTATGTTATAGTTTACGTAATAGTAAACTATATTTTCCTAATTTTATGTTATTATTTCTTAATCTAAAACATTTCCTATTTGATTAATAAGCTTAAATAGTATTTACATGTTTTATTTATAAATCTTATCTTAGGTAATTGTTTATTATTTATTATTAATTGTTTATAAATTATTATTAATTATTTATTATTTTGTTAGTTATTGCATAACATCTCCACCCCTAGTTTCTAAATAAAAATGTTAGTTTTTATTTTGAATCTGGTTCGGTAACCAGATATTACTTATTCTATTCAGTATTAGTAGTTACAAATTTGTCTTATTTGCTAATTTGACTTATTATGTGATTTTTACATTTATTAGAGTGCATTGACTTGCAGGTTTATCTTACGTTGCAAATTACAGTGTTGTCACTTTACAAAATTTTATTTTATGTATTGTTAGTAACTTATATATTTATATTTTCTTAAAAGATAATGTTAGCGAAAATTTTATGATAATTATTATATTTTTTTTTTTTATAACAATTTTTTTATAATAATAATTTTTTTATAAAAACTTTTTATTAATAACTATTTACAAAAATTTTATTATTTTGTTGTATTAATTCAAATTGTGTAAGGTTCCCTTACTTAGGTACTCCTCCCCGCTTAAGCTTTGGGAGTTTTATAATAAATTATTTTAAAACTGACAAAAGGTTTGATTTCGGAAAATCAAATTAGGAGAATTGAAAAATAAAATTGATATGTTGAAATAATAATGTGATTAGTGTTTATTATAAAATTTAAAGTTTTTGTCGAAGGAATGATATGATTTGGGTTCAATGTAAGGGGGTTCGGTAGGTAGTGGAGGGGGGTTGAAGACTGGATTGTTATGATTATTTTGTTCCATGTTAATTTTTACTTCGTCGTTTTTAGTTTGATATTCTATGATAGGATTTGTGTTGACTTTTGAATGATTATTTTTATTTTCGTAATTTGAAAGTTGTATTAGGAAATTTGTGACAGATGTAAAAATTGCTCCTAATAAGTAAAATGAGAATCCATATATTCGATGTAATTGGAAAAAATTTAGAATTGCTGATAAAACTGATTTGATTACGTAGAATATGGAAAGTATTCCTAATATTCCGGCTGATGTGAGGCTGAAGTCCCAAAAATCTTTTTTTACTGTGTCGAAAAAGTGATCCAGAATTGTGTATATGGAGTTTTGTGTTAATAGATTTTTGTATAAGTCTTGACGTATTGAGGTTTCGCCATTCAATGATCTCGCTATGCTGTTTAAAAGCGATTCTCGTTCCATTGGGAACAAAATACTTTTTTGTAGGTTTTCTAATTCTGTTTCGGAATAAATTCCGCTTGTTGCCAGGTTCTTTATCGGCTCATATTTCCAAGAAATCTTGGTGTCTGGCTTCAAAATAACTGGCTCTCGTGCTGGTAAAGGGTTTGGTAAAAATTTTAGCCAAACGTCATTGATTTTGAAAATTGGTGGTAAAATCGTTGAACAGCTTACCTCCGTTGGTTGGGTAATTAAAATTCTTGTTATTGGGGTTAAAAATTTTAATGTTTTATTATTTTTTAAAACTGGTAATTCGTTATAACAACGTTCAGTTTGAACCATTTGTACCCTGACCGGTGTACAACGTATTATGTAAACCACTTCTGCGACTACTTTTGCGTAATGGCCAATTCCAAATTTTGAGTATGCAAAATGATCTGGGGATAATGTGGCTAGGATTTGGTTATTTTGGAGTATGGATTTTTCTAATTCACATTCTTTTCTCAACATATGTAAATATAATTTATCTGCTTGTAAATTTATATGGTGTTCTGTAAAAACAAATTTTTGATTTACGTATGTAAAAAGATCTAAATCTTGTACGCCCGTATTTCCGACAGGGATGTGTTGCAGAATTTGGTTTAATACAACTTTTTTATTATCTAAGATTAGTATACGTGGGTGGAGTGTTCTTAACGCTGGTATTTGACAAATAGAAGTTTCTTCTATTATTTTAAAAGCAAAGGTTGTATGTTGCGAGTTCAATATATATGTTGTAATATTATTTTTAATATCCGTAAAATCAGTTACTTTTTCGGCAAATCCGTAATATAAAATAGTATAATGGTCTGAGATACAGCCTTTACCTTCTAAATTGTTCCAGAAAGTATGGCCATATTGTATATCCATACAATGATATTTATTGAACTCACAAGACACACCTGAATTTAAACGTACAATGTTAGAATGTAAGTCTAATGATGCATACTGCTGTGATAATGTTATTTTTATATGGCCTTGGACAAAAACGTGTGAAAATGTCCCGAATTCATCGCTATAAAATCCACCTGTACATTCATTATTTTCTGCTGAACCGGAAAATACGATTGGTACTGTTTTTGTTTCGTTTATATTTAAATTAGTAATTACATGACTATTGTCATATTTATAAATTCTCGTTTCGTGGATATTTTTACACGTTTCTGAACTGACCTCTATAATGAAAGTTTCTTCTGCTCTTTCTATGGGTTTCACATAGTTGAAGTACCCGTTGCATGATTGGACTACTCGATGAATTTCTATTAAGCATTGGTAAACTTTGAGTTTTTCGTATTCTTTGAGTTGTAGCAGCGCTATATATTCTTTAGTCGTTTCGACTTTTGGTTTTTGTATATTACAGCTAGGTATATTTGTTAAAGAAATTGTAGTTACGTTGTTAGTAGCGCTGCTGCAGTCAAATCCTATTAGAAACTCAGAGTTTATGATTCTAAAACATAAAATGATGAGCACATATTTCTGCATAATGGTATCTAAACAAATTAATAATATATTAGTAATTAGGATATATTTAAATATAAGCTAAAAGAAAAAAAAAAAATTAAAGAGTGATTCTTAGTGAATTCAGCAAAAGGTTCCAGGTCGGGTCGCTGAAACCGGCTAAAAACTTTTTTTTGCCAATTACCTATCCAAAATGGACTATGTCCCCAAATTTTAGCCCTTAATATTGAAAACTAAGCCCAGGGCGAATTTTTGAAAAAAAAAGACGTTTTCATCTTTCCTCAGCCACCCATTCTTCTTTTATGTGCCATTCCTTCTGGAAATCATTAAAAATAATGAAAAAAGAGGTACTATAGTAAAATTTCCTCAGGAATCCAGTCATGCCAGTAGTTTTTGAAAATTCCTACACGGGGAGACAGAAAATCGATAAATTCACAGGGTATATTACGGAAACTACAGAAAAATTGTATATCCGAATTTTTTATTCAGCTTCTCAGGAAAAGCGTGTTTTTATATATATTTTCGGATGCCATATCAACCTAGATGCGATCGAACTTCCTAGACCCTAAAATAACCGAAAAATCGTGAATTTTCCTCAATTTTTCTCATTTTTTAGCAGTTTTTTGAATTTCCCCGCTCTAAATTACTCCGAACGATTTAAACAAGGTAAGATTCGGATTCCCAGGGAAATTTCATATATTTTCTTTATTTAAATCCTTTTTAGGCTTCGATGTAAACGAGCTCACACCAAATGCCTTAAATACAAAATTTTGATTTTTATCGTTTTTTAGCAGTTTTTTTGAATTTTCCCGCTCTAAATGACTCCGAACGATTTAAACAAAGTGAGATTCGGATTCCCAGGGAAATTTTACATATTTTCTTTATTTAAATCATTTTTAGGCTTCGATGTAAACGAGCTCACACCAAATGCTTTAAATACAAAATTTTGATTTTTATCGTTTTTTAGCAGTTTTCTTGAATTTTCCCGCTCTAAATAACTCCGAACGATTTAAACAAGGTGAGATTCGGATTCCCAGGGAAATTTTACATATTTTCTTTATTTGAATCATTTTTAGGCTTTGATGTAAACGAGCTCACACCAAATGCCTTAAATACAAAATTTTGATTTTTATCGTTTTTTAGCAGTTTTGTGAGTACTTTATCTGTTTAAGGTTCCTAATAAGATTTATTATATCGTATATAATAACAACTTAATAAATATTATATTATTAAAGATGTAAATTACTAATAATCTTATTTCCGAAAAAAATTTTAAATAATTTAAATTTAGCGCTAAAAATAATAAACATTGTATATAAAAAATTTAAAGCTATGTGGCGTGGCAATCGTCAATGTTTACAAGATTTATTATTAAATAAATGAGTTACATTAAAAACATTTTTATTGTATTCATATTATTCATTAAAACAATAAGCTACGTAAATTGTAAACATGACGTAGTAGCAGTTCAGGTTTTTCAAAAATATATTGTAAGGTACATAAAAGAAAATATGCCTCAAATTAAGAAAATTGAGTATGTTAGCGATGGTTGTCCTGGACAATACAAAAATTGTTCCAACCTATACAATTTATGTCAACATAAAAAGAATTTTGGTATTGATGCTAAGTGGATATTTTTTGCAACTTCTCACGGTAAATCAACTTGTGATATCATTGGAGGTACGATAAAAAGAGATACAAGCAAAGAAAGTTTACGTCGTGAATTTGATAATCAAATAATGAATGTAAGCCGCATTCATGAATTTTGTGAACATCATTTACCTACAATAAAAACAATAATAATAAGCAGAGAGTAGTTAAGCCTGGAACGTGACACAACATCATCAATGGCGCATACCATTCCAGGAACACGAAATTATCACGACTTTACTCCATTATCAAATACAATAATTGGCTGTAAATATTTAAGTTCAGATGAAAGTTATTCCTTAAGATTTAATTTGTTGAAAAAAATAGCTTATAAATGGTCAGCAAATACTTATGTCTCTTTCGTAATCTCAAAAACTTGGGCGGTAGGTTTTATTACAGATATAATTGAAGATGAATTAATAGCTAAAATATCTGTATTACAAAGTTTTTCAAAAAATATCTACAAATGGCCTGATACTGAGACCCGTGTTAAAGTAGGCTTTAATGAAATTTTATACAATATATCGGCTACAAATGAAGATGATAAAATAAAAATAAAATCAGGGCATACTCATTCCAAATACACTCAATATCTAAAGAATTTGGATTCTATTTGTGAATAAATTATCTAAATTATAAAAATATTTTCTGAATACATTATTGTAAGCTAAATATTATATAAATATCAATAAAAATTTTTTTAATAGAATAGTTTTCTCTTTATTAAAAAACTCATTCTTTTAAAGATTATTAAAATATGTAATTCATTAATTATTATTTAAAAAATTTTTTTTCTCTAAAGAATAGCTATATTTTATAGAATGTAACTCCAAATTCTACCTAGTGACCAATATAGAGCTAAAAAATAATTTAAATTTATAGAATTTTCTATGAACTCTTTTACACTAAAGCCAAAAAATTATTAAAGTATAGAAAAAGTTTAAAATTTTACTGGAAACCCGAATATGACATTAATTAAATCATACAGGGTCATGTAGTACGGCAAAATTCCAAAATACTGCTAAAAAACGATAAAAATCAAAAGTATTTAAGGCATTTGGTGTGAGCTCGTTTACATCAAAGCCTAAAAATTATTTAAATTAAGAAAATATGTAAAATTTCCCTGGGAATCTGAATCTCACCTTGTTTAAATTGTTCGGAGTGATTTAGAGCGGGAAAATTCAAAAAAATTGCTAAAAAACGATAAAAATCAAAATTTTGTATTTAAGGCATTTGGTGTGAGCTCGTTTACATCGAAGCCTAAAAATGATTTAAATAAAGAAAATATGTAAAATTTCCCTGGGAATCTGAATCTCACCTTGTTTAAATCGTTCGGAGTCATTTACAGCGGGAAAATTCAAAAAAACTGCTAAAAAACGATAAAAATCAAAATTTTGTATTTAAAGCATTTGGTGTGAGCTCGTTTACATCGAAGCCTAAAAATGATTTAAATAAAGAAAATATGTAAAATTTCCCTGGGAATCCGAATCTCACTTTGTTTAAATCGTTCGGAGTCATTTAGAGCGGGAAAATTCAAAAAAACTGCTAAAAAACGATAAAAATCAAAATTTTGTATTTAAAGCATTTGGTGTGAGCTCGTTTACATCGAAGCCTAAAAATGATTTAAATAAAGAAAATATGTAAAATTTCCCTGGAAATCCGAATCTCACTTTGTTTAAATCGTTCGGAGTCATTTAGAGCGGGAAAATTCAAAAAAACTGCTAAAAAACGATAAAAATCAAAATTTTGTATTAAAGGCATTTGGTGTGAGCTCGTTTACATCGAAGCCTAAAAAGGATTTAAATAAAGAAAATATATGAAATTTCCCTGGGAATCCGAATCTTACCTTGTTTAAATCGTTAGGAGTAATTTAGAGCGGGAAAATTCAAAAAAACTGCTAAAAAATGAGAAAAATTGAGGAAAATTCACGATTTTTCGGTTATTTTAGGGTCTAGGAAGTTCGATCGCATCTAGGTTGATATGGCATCCGAAAATATATATAAAAACACGCTTTTCCTGAGAAGCTGAATAAAAAATTCGGATATACAATTTTTCTGTAGTTTCCGTAATATACCCTGTGAATTTATGCATTTTCTGGCTCCCCGTGTAGGAATTTTCAAAAACTACTGGCATGACTGGATTCCTGAGGAAATTTTACTATAGTACCTCTTTTTTCATTATTTTTAATGATTTCCAGAAGGAATGGCACATAAAAGAAGAATGGGTGGCTGAGGAAAGATGAAAACGTCTTTTTTTTTCAAAAATTCGCCCTGGGCTTAGTTTTCAATATTAAGGGCTAAAATTTGGGGACATAGTCCATTTTGGATAGGTAATTAGCAAAAAAAAGTTTTTAGCCGGTTTCAGCGACCCGACCTGGAAACTTTTGCTGAATTCACTAAGAATCACTCTAAAGTAACTTAGTTTTTATGACAATGAGTCATATATATTTTATATTTTATTTTATGTACAAGAAAAGAGAGTGCTTTGTAAAGAACGTTTTTAGAGTTTAGCTTTTACTGTGGGTCTTTTTAACCTTCTAACATGTACTATTTGGGTCGAGTTAGTTCCAACTTTTTGAATTTTTACGTTATAATCGGAAAATTTTTGTACAATTACAAATGGTCCTGTGTAAGGATCGTCTGGTTTTGACAATTCGCCTCCTTTTGCTAAGAAAACTATATCTCCGATTTCAAATTCAGTGATATTTACATTTCTGTCGTAATATTGTTTTGATGTTAGTTTTGCGTTATATAAGTTTTGATTTGCGATTTGTCGTATGCCTAGCAGTCGCGAGACTAAATCTATTAAGTAATTTTTATAAGTTGGTAATTTCTCAGATTCTTTTATTTTAGCTTCTGAAGGCATGCGAGCTAGTAAACCAAATACGATTTCGTGTGGACAGTAACCTGTTGAGCTATGTACCGTATTATTATAGCAAAAGCTGGCTAAATTTATATACATGTGCCAATCTTTGTATTTGTTTGTGTAGTTTCTAAGATATTCAGTAATCACATGATTTGAGCGTTCTACCATTCCGTTTGAGGTTGGTGAATAGCTAGTAGTCGTAATTTGTTTTATTTTGAATCTTTTAGCTACTGCTTTCATTAAGTTACTTATAAATTGAGAACCTCTGTCTGAAAGCAGTATTTTAGGAGATCCAAAATAACATATAAAATTGTTAATAAATGCCGTTGCTACCGTGGGTGTATCGACATTTTTGAGGGGAACGGCTACTAAAAATTTAGATAATTGGCATTGTATCATTAATATGTACTTGTAGCCATCAGCTGATACATTTCCTATAGGACCCATAATATCAATTGATATTCTTTCAAATACCGCCCCCGGGCATTGGGTTATTTTCATCGGTAATTTAACTCTGCGGCGTGAAATTTTCCGTAGTTGGCAATTTAAACATAGGCTAATTTTTGTTTGCACGTATTCTTTTAAATTTTCCCAGTAATAGGACTGGCGAATTTTTTGAATAGTGGCTTTTTGACCTCTATGTCCTGCCGTAGGTAATTCATGAAATTCTTTGAAAATAGCTTCTCTGTCTTTTTCTTGTACATAAATTAAAGATTGCTTACAAACTATTATTTTAAACTTATTTTCAGCAATTTTATGTATCAACTTTAGTATATCTGAAAAAGATACGTTTGCTACAAATATGCTTTCAGCAATACTTAAATTATTTTTATTATTAAAATTGTTAAGATATTCTATTACTTGTAAAATTAATTTTTCTATATTCTTTAAAACTAACTTAATTGATTCTTTAGGGTTAATGCATAAGCCAAAATATATTTTATTTCTGTGTTTTTGAATATTTAAAGTATTAATTTTGTTTTTAGAAAAACTTTGTATTTTTCCTGCTTTTATTAAATTAATCGCACCTTTACACAAAGCTTTTCCGTTTTCGTCTATAAAATAAATTATGTTATCTTTTCTAAATTGTAATAAATCTTTTAAGTATACTAAATTGCTTAAATTTAAATTATTGTTATATTGTAAATTAATATTGTCATTATTGACTATGTTATCGTTATCGTTATCTGATATTTCGGATGATTCATCACTACTAAAATCAGATTCTGTTAATAATGCATTTTTTGTATCTTGAATATTTTTACTTGTCCCTTTAGGAGGCCTGCCTCTTTTATTTTTAGGCAAAGACCGTTTGTCTATTATTTTTCGTTTTTTACAATTTCTCTGTTTTTGAATTCTTTTTTGTGTAGTAGTATTGCTATTATTTTGTTTATTTTCGGAATTTTTATTAGTAATGTTTGAGTTTTCTTGTATATGTTTTTGTGCACGAGTTAAGACATTAGATTCTTGTGGCATTTCTATTTGCCTACTTAGGCAATCCGCCACTACATTAGCTTTACCCTTAAGGTATATTATTGTATAATCTAAGTCGGAAAGTTCATGTCGCCATTTTAAAACTCGTTTATTTTTTTCTGATTTTTCGCAAAAAGATAATGGTCTATGGTCACAATATACTGTAAAATGTTTATATAGATATCCTCTTAGGTGGTCAATCGACCAGTAAATAGAAAAGAATTCTCGTTCATAAGTTGAGTATTTTCGTTCATTGGTCGTTAAAGTTCGTGAAATGTAGCTTACGGGATTTTCTTTACCCTTGGGTCCTTGACATAGGCAACAACCTATGCCATATCCACTACTGTCTGTGTAAAGTGTAAATTCTTTTTCTAGGTCTGGAAATATTAAGACTGGTGCTGTACATAATTTTTCTTTTAATAAATCGAAAGCTCTTTGAGTTTCTTCAGTCCATTTAAATGGTGTGTCTTTTTTTAATAAATTTGTCAATGGTCGTGCTATATTTGCGTAGTTTTTGATAAATTTTCTGTAATAGTTTGTCATTCCATTAAAAATTCTGACTTGTTTTAAAGTTTTTGGTATGGGTATTTTTGTAATTGCTTCGACTTTTCTCGGGTCAGTCTGTATTCCTTTTTCTGAAATTTTGAATCCTAAATAGATTAGTTCTCGTTTTAGGAATGTACATTTATTTATTTGTATTTTTAGGTTAGCTTCCCTCAATTTTTGGATTACTCGTTCTAAAGCTATGAAATGTGTTTTTAAATCAGTAGAAAATATAAGAATATCATCGATATATACTCGTACGTTTGGAATATTTTTTAGAACACTTGCTATAAGGCGGACAAATTCCTTCGGGCAGCTCCTTAAGCCAAAAGGAAGTCTTTTGTGCTGAAAATGTTCAGAATGCGTTGAGAATGCTAATTTTTCACGGTCTTCAGGAGCTACCAGAAGTTGGGAGAACCCGGAATAAAGATCTAATGATGTAAAGTAAATTGCGTCTTTCAGGTCGTCTAGAATTTCTTGTACTCTTGGAATTGGGAATTCTGGTTCAATAATTTCTTTGTTTAATTTTCTGAAGTCTGAAATTAGGCGATATGTAACGTTGCCTTTATTATCTGGTTTTTTTGGAATCAAAAATAATGGAGCGTTATATGGTGAGTTTGAAGGTTCAATTAAGTCTTGTTCTAGTAATTCTTTTATTTGACGATCTATCTCGGCTCTTTGTCCATAAGGTATAAAATATTGTTTGACATAGACAGGGTCTGAGGTTTTAGTTCGAATTTTTACATTAATATTATTTGCATGGCTTAATTTTTCGTCTTTTAATTGAAAAACGTCGTGGTTTTCTTCAATAAGATTTTTCATAGTTTCGTATTCGGGAGTATTCTTTAAATGATCCAATTCTGCTAAATCTAAAACTTTTTGTGCTCTGGGTTTTTCTATTATTGAGTTATTTTCTATTGTAAAAATTTCATTTTCAAATTTTGTAATTCTTTTGTTTTTCTGTTCAATGTGGTCTAGGTAAGTTAAAGGGAAGGCTTCTTGGCTCATTATTGTTTGTATATATTCGGGGGAGTGATTTTCTGGTTCATTTTCTTTTAAGTAACTTAAAAATTGCTCGTATTTTTCTTCAGAAAAATTATAATTTATAAAATCAGAAAAATTTAGTTTTTTATTTTTAATTTCGTAATTATTAATTTCATTGTTTATGTTTATATTAATATCATTATTTGTAAATGTGGATTCATCAAATATTTCGATAGGTTTTTGTTTTAAGTTTATGTTATATATTTTGGCAATATTTTTAATTATTGTATCATTATTTAATAATTCTTTATTATTTTGTAATGTGTATGTATTACAAAATGTATTAATATCGTACGATGTATTAAGAATATTTGTATCATCATTATTTAATAAATCTGTATTATTTTGTAATGTGTTTGTATTACAAAATGTATTTGTATCGTACGATGTATTGAGAATATCTGCATTATTTTGTAATGTATATGTATTACAAAATGTTTTGCTTTGAATTATATCATTTATTAAAATATTATTTATTTCATCAAAATTGTCATTTTTTATTGCATAATTTAATGTATTTGTTTTTAAGATATCTTGTTCATCATTTTTAATATTATTTAACATATTATGTAATTCTTTTTCATAATTTAAAGTAGCTACTTGATCAGTATGACAGAATGTGCTTGCATCAGCATTTTGGATGGTATTGCTAGCTTTTTGCTGAGTAGTGCATTCTGAAATACTTGAAATTTTGTTTATGTTAGTATCAAAGGAATTTGTGTCATTTTCCTTGACCTTAGAATAATTAATTTTTCGGGATTTATTTTTCTTAAAACTAGGGCTTCTTGATAGAGAAATGTTTGCATCTACTAGTTCTACATCAGTTTTAACTACTTCTGCGGTTGGCCAAACTGCAGCTTTAATTTCTATTGATGTAGAATTTCCAATGCTGGCATTTTTTACGTGCACATTTCCCTGTATATTTGAAATATTTGATGAATTTGAATCTAAAATTTCTTGTTCTATATCATTTTTATAAAAGAAGGGCATTTCTTTGTTTTTCATAGTTATAGTTTTCTTTTCATAATCAATTTTTACTTTGTTTTCGTCCAGAAAATCACTTCCTAAAATTCCGTGTACTGATTTTACAGCGAAGTCGTTTTGTACAATGTGAAATTTACATGGTAATTCTAATAGGGAGATATTATAAGTTCCAATGGTCGTTATAGTTTTGTCTGAAATTCCTGTGATTATTACTATTTCATTTTTATTTATATATGGTATATTTAATGTAGGGATGCAAGATTCATGTATCACAGACAGACTGGCGCCCGTATCTAAAAGTAAGTATCTTAAATTGCCTGTTTGGT
This sequence comes from Anagrus nilaparvatae, assembly GCA_022575985.1. NCBI lineage: Eukaryota > Metazoa > Arthropoda > Insecta > Hymenoptera > Mymaridae > Anagrus > Anagrus nilaparvatae. Next base: position 31,880 of record JAKSXM010000324.1, on the reverse strand, counting down.
CCGAAAATTTTAAAACAGGAATTTTGTTAATTGAGTTAAATGTTAGAATATTGTAGGTTCTTATTGAGTCAGGTTGAGATTGATTGGTAATGCTTGTTGTTGCTGTCCTTGAGTCGAAAATTGATGTGGGGTTTGTACCTGACCAGACCCCTGTAACCCCATAAGGGCTGGTAAACGGTTTCCCTGAATTTGCGAAAGTTGAAATTGGGCACAGTTATTTACGCTGTGATATGGGTTGCCGCAATATGTGCAGCCTCTTTGATAATTTTGATTATTGTTTCTTGGTCTATACCCGTTATTTCTACTTTGATAGTTATTTTGATTGTTATTTTGGTTATTATAATTTTGACGATTATTATTATTATTATATGAGCGGTTTTGGTTATAGTTTTGATTATTATTATTTCTATTATTATTATTGTTGTTATTGTTATAACGTCTATTTTGGGTATATCTTGAATTATTGTTTTGATTATTGGACTGAAAATTTCTTTGGTTATTTTGATTTGAATTATTTTTAAAATTTCCTTTATTACATTCGCTAGTATTATGTGTAACACTATTGGGGTGATTTTGGCAAAATTTTTGACTATTTTCTGAGTTTACTTGTTTTTGGCTATTTTTATCTTGGAAAAATAGGACTGTTTTTTCTATTGTTGAACATAGAGTTTCTACTTGTTGCTGTAAATTATTAACTTTTTCTTGAATTGTTTTTGGGCAATTTTCTAATTTGTGGTCGGTAGAAAAACATTTTTCGCATTTTTCTAGATTAATCGTGTTAATTAGTTCAGTTTTAGTTTCGTTTTTAAGTATAGGTTGGACTTCATGTCTCATTTCTTTGTATTTTTCTAGATAATCTTCAATTGTTGCTGCTTTTTTAGCGATTTCACCTATTGTAAGCAATTCTGTTTCTAAGCCTAATCTACATTCTATTTCCGGTAGAAGACCTCTTTTAAATCTATTTTTCGCTATTTGGGTAATTTGTTCATTAAATGTTTCTATTAAAACGGCGGCGTTGGGGGCATTTCCTATATTTGCCTCGTAGGCTTTCTTTGTTTTATTAAGTAATTCTTCTAATCTTAGTTGGTAACTTAAGACAGTTTCACCTTTAAATTGATATATATTTCCAATTTTATTTGACAAATCGAGATAGTCTATATTTTTACTGAATAATCTTTCGAAGTGATGTGTAAATTCAGAAATGGACTCAAAATTTATACCTAAAATTGTATCATAAGCACTTCCGGTAATTTTATAATGTAATAATCTTAGGAGCATTGGCCATGATTCTCGTGGGGTTGTATTTTTAGCCCTTTCTATTTGCTTAAGCCAAGTGAATACGTCAGGAGTCTGTCCATCGAAATTGTGAATACTGTCTAATGCTATTTTTAATTCAAAGTTTGTGCTTTGTTGTGCCATATTTGTATTTGGTTTATTAAAGTTGTTAATATTGTATTCTATTAAACTGTTTAAATTGGCTAGATTTTGTTCTGCCAGGTTGTAAAGATCTTGTCTTACTTGTATTTCTCTGGTATTTAATAGTTCGCTTCCGAAAGTGGGTTCACTGTTTGAACTTTTTTGTAGTAGTATAGGTGTTGTATTGTCTAAAATTGGGCTGTCTATAATTGAAGTTTTATTTGTTGGGGAAGAAGTTGTAAAATTGCTATTATTTTCGAAAATATTTGGATTTTGTTCTTGTAATTCAATATTATTTGAGAATGTATTATTTATTGGTAGGGATATTTGAGATTTGTCAATTTTTGAAGTTTCAGATTTTTCAGTTATTGTTGTATTTTTATTTTTTGAGGTTAAAAGTCCTTTAACAAAATCTTTTGTTGATTGGATACTTTTGTTTAATTTAGAACCAGAAGGTTGGGTATTATCTGTTAAATTTTGATTTATGGCTAATTGTTGAGATTTTGATCTAGTTATAGGACCTTGTGAATTGGGTTTCGACATAACAATTTCATTTTAAAAATAATAGTAAAATAGTAAAAGAAAATTATAAAATTATTTTTGTATATAAGAATATGTATATTAAATATATGTGTATAATAAATGCATTAAAAAGAAAAATGTCATCAAAAAAAAAATTGATGCGTGGGGTAGCCTACTTAATTTTGTATAAATTGACCGCGAAAAAAAAAATTAATTATCAGTTGTCTTATTAAAAGTTTTATTAAGAGACAAAAAAAAGAAAATGTTCAGATCAAAAGAAACAAAGAAGCTTGGCTACTGTGGTTTCATAAACCACCCAGATCACTTTTACATCGTTCAACATATTGATCTGTTTTTGCCTAAAGTAAGTAAAAAGGTTAATTTGTATTAGTTTCTTTTTTTTTGTAATAATTAATTTACTTTAATAATTTTCTTTTCTTATTATTTTTCTAAATTTTGTTTTTCAGATTCATGCTGCTCTAAAAGGTAGCTGTGGGGATGATGACAGTAATCATCCGTTTTGGAACTTATCGAGGGACGCCCGGCGGATTGTAAGTTTAAATTTATTATTTATTATTTTTTATTATCTAAAAAAAAATTTATTTAATTTATATTATTTGTCTACGGATAGAGTTTTAAAATATAATAATTAAAAAAAATATTAATTCGTTTTGTTTCAGTGTCAGCTCGTTGTTAATGAAATTAGCTGGAAACGGATACACCAGCAGTCGGCCGACCTTATATCCGCTCCTGGGGAGGAAGGGGAGGATGAGGTCAGGCGGCTATCAAGACGACGGCTTCACTTGGACCGTCTTTTTGGGGAGGAGGAGTATCCCCGGGACTGGTTGTCCCAACGACTCTTTCTAGGTAGATTATTTTATCAACCAGAGCCAGGGTTGTTCAGGTTTCTTGCACCTGTGGAACATTGGGGCTCTCCTCCACCAAAAAGGCGTTGTTTGGAGTTGTAGTAAAAAGAAAATATTTAAAAAAAATGTTATATGTATGTGTTTGTAATTGTTGTATATTGATTAAAAAAAGTGTAAATATGGGAAAAAAAAAATTCTTTTTTTTTTTTATGGGGGTTTAAAGAATATATTTGTTTAAAAAGAATTACTGTTTATTTACTTTGATTTATTCCTTATTATTTTATTCCTTTTCCTTAAATAAAAAAAGGTCAGAAAAGAAGAAGGAGAAAAAAAAAATTGTTTACATTAAATTTAAATTTGCAACATTGCAAATTAAAGAGAAAAAAAAATTGTTATTATAATGAGTAAATAAATTAAATAATAATAAAAAAAAATAATATTAGATTAAATAATAAAATAATTATTTATATATAATGTTTAAAAGGAATGCTAAATTTGTATATATAAAACATGTTATATGTAAAATTTTGTACGAATGTAGGGGAAAAATTGTTTTATTTGGGGGTGATATAATATATTTGTTATAATGAAAAGAATTAATGTCTATTTATTTTGTCTTTTATTGTTTTATTCCTTTTCCTCAGATAGAAAAAAAAGGTGAATCGAAAGAAGGTAAAATTTGCTGAGTAAGTAGTAATATTTATCTTTAGTGAAAAAAAAATTTGGTTTCTGGCTGTTATTAAAAAAAGATTTTAGTTCGATTCAAATTTTCTAGTATAGAATATAGAAAATCGGTATAGGAACCAATGTTATGTTTATCATAACGTAAAATAAATAATAAGTATTATAAAAATAATGAATGAACATTCATAAGTAAAAAATGAAGTAATCTTATAGTATTGTATTATAAGCATATTATTATTATTATTATAAAGTGTATGAACTCTATAAGACTGCTGACGAATGAATTTTAATATAAAGATATGATGTACTTACTCATGGCTTGTCTGGACGGTAGGAGACCTTGAAATAAATAACACACAGATTTTATAAAGACTGAATTTATTAACGATTAAAGGTACACGTCGTCGCGAGATTTTTATCTTAACTGACTGTCGTCTTACAATTTTTATGTTCTTATATACTAATGATTCTTTATTTAAGTTATTTTAAATATTCAAAATATAAATATTATTATTTGTTAATTCCTTAATTATTACTTAATTTTATGTTATAGTTTACGTAATAGTAAACTATATTTTCCTAATTTTATGTTATTATTTCTTAATCTAAAACATTTCCTATTTGATTAATAAGCTTAAATAGTATTTACATGTTTTATTTATAAATCTTATCTTAGGTAATTGTTTATTATTTATTATTAATTGTTTATAAATTATTATTAATTATTTATTATTTTGTTAGTTATTGCATAACAATGCTATCATTGCATAAAAATATTTTACATTACAAAATATCTATAAAAGAGTTCAATATTTGAAAACATTTAAGCGGGGTTTATTTTGATAAATTCAATACTAATAATTCAATGCTATTTTTGCATAAAAACCATTAAAATTACAACATTTCTATAAAATAGGACAGTATTTGAAAACATTTAAGTGGGGTATATTTTGATAAATTCAATACTAATAATTCAATGGTATTATTGCATAAAAACCATTAAAATTACAACAATTCTATAAAACATGACCGTATTCGAAAACAATTAAGTGGGTCACATTCTGCAAAATTGAATACTAATAATTCAATGCTATCAATGCATAAAAACAATTGAAATTAGAATCTTTCTGTAAAAAAGGATAATATTCAAAAACATTTAAGTGAGAATATATTTTGCTAAATTCAATAGTAATAATTCAATGATATTGTTGCATAAAAACAATTGAAATTACAACATTTCTATAAAACAGGTCAGTATTCGAGAACATTTAAGTGGGGAATAATCTGCTAAATTCAATACTAATATTTCAATGCTATCATTGCATAAAAATAAATGAAATTACAACTTTTCTATAAAACAGGACAATATTTGAAAAAATTTAAGTGGGGTATTGAGTATTGAATTTAGCATTATGTGTACTTATAAATTCAATACTAATATTTGAATGCTATCATTGCTTAAAAACATTGAAATTCAACTTTTCTATAAAACAGGGAAAAAAATTTAAAATAGTGTTTATTTTGCCTAATTCAATACTAATATTTCAATGCTATCATTGCATAAAAATATTTTACATTACAAAATATCTATAAAAGAGTTCAATATTTGAAAACATTTAAGCGGGGTTTATTTTGATAAATTCAATACTAATAATTCAATGCTATTTTTGCATAAAAACCATTAAAATTACAACATTTCTATAAAATAGGACAGTATTTGAAAACATTTAAGTGGGGTATATTTTGATAAATTCAATACTAATAATTCAATGGTATTATTGCATAAAAACCATTAAAATTACAACAATTCTATAAAACATGACCGTATTCGAAAACAATTAAGTGGGTCACATTCTGCAAAATTGAATACTAATAATTCAATGCTATCAATGCATAAAAACAATTGAAATTAGAATCTTTCTGTAAAAAAGGATAATATTCAAAAACATTTAAGTGAGAATATATTTTGCTAAATTCAATAGTAATAATTCAATGATATTGTTGCATAAAAACAAATGAAATTACAACATTTCTATAAAACAGGTGAGTATTCGAGAACATTTAAGTGGGGAATAATCTGCTAAATTGACTGCTAATAATTCAATGCTATTATTGCATAAAAACTATTGAAATTACAACTTTTCTATAAAGCAGGGAAAAAAAATTTAAAGTGTTTTTTATTTTGCTTAATTCAATACTAATATTTCAATGCTATCATTGCATAAAAATATTTTACATTATAAAATTTCTATAAAAGAAGTCAATATTTGCAAACATTTAAGTGGGGTTAATTTTGCTAAATTCAATACTAATATTTCAATGCTAACATTGCATAAAAATATTTTACATTACAAAATTTCTATAAAAGAGGTCAATATTTGTAAACATTTAAGTGGGGTTTATTTTGATAAATTCAATACTAATAATTCAATGCTATTATTGCATAAAAACCATTAATATTACAACATTTCTATAAAAGAGGTCAATATTTGAAAACATTTAAGTGGGGTATATTTTGCTAAATTCGATACTAATAATTCAATGCTATTATTGCATAAAAACCATTAAAATTACAACATTTCTATAAAACAGGACAGTATTCAAAAACATTTAAGTGCGGCATATTCTGCTAAATTCAATGCTAATCATTCAATGCTATTATTGCATAAAAATATTTTACATTACAAAATTTCTATAAAAGAGGTCAATATTTGAAAACATTTAAGTGGGGTATATTTTTCTAAATTCAATACTAATATTTCAATGCTAACATTGCATAAAAATATTTTACATTATAAAATTTCTATAAAAGAGGTCAATATTTGAAAACATTTAAGCGGGGTTTATTTTGATAAATTCAATACTAATAAATCAATGCTATTATTGCATAAAAACCATTGAAATTACAACATTTCAGTAAAAGAGAAGAATATTCAAAAACATTTAAGTGAGAATATATTTTGCTAAATTCAATAGTAATAATTCAATGATATTGTTGCATAAAAACAATTGAAATTACAACATTTCTATAAAACAGGTCAGTATTCGAGAACATTTAAGTGGGGAATAATCTGCTAAATTCAATACTAATATTTCAATGCTATCATTGCATAAAAATAAATGAAATTAGAACTTTTCTATAAAACAGGACAATATTTGAAAAAATTTAAGTGGGGTATTGAGTATTGAATTTAGCATTATGTGTACTTATAAATTCAATACTAATATTTCAATGCTATCATTGCTTAAAAACATTGAAATTCAACTTTTCTATAAAACAGGGAAAAAAATTTAAAATAGTGTTTATTTTGCCTAATTCAATACTAATATTTCAATGCTATCATTGCATAAAAATATTTTACATTACAAAATATCTATAAAAGAGTTCAATATTTGAAAACATTTAAGCGGGGTTTATTTTGATAAATTCAATACTAATAATTCAATGCTATTTTTGCATAAAAACCATTAAAATTACAACATTTCTATAAAATAGGACAGTATTTGAAAACATTTAAGTGGGGTATATTTTGATAAATTCAATACTAATAATTCAATGGTATTATTGCATAAAAACCATTAAAATTACAACAATTCTATAAAACATGACCGTATTCGAAAACAATTAAGTGGGTCACATTCTGCAAAATTGAATACTAATAATTCAATGCTATCAATGCATAAAAACAATTGAAATTAGAATCTTTCTGTAAAAAAGGATAATATTCAAAAACATTTAAGTGAGAATATATTTTGCTAAATTCAATAGTAATAATTCAATGATATTGTTGCATAAAAACAAATGAAATTACAACATTTCTATAAAACAGGTGAGTATTCGAGAACATTTAAGTGGGGAATAATCTGCTAAATTGACTGCTAATAATTCAATGCTATTATTGCATAAAAACTATTGAAATTACAACTTTTCTATAAAGCAGGGAAAAAAAATTTAAAGTGTTTTTTATTTTGCTTAATTCAATACTAATATTTCAATGCTATCATTGCATAAAAATATTTTACATTATAAAATTTCTATAAAAGAAGTCAATATTTGCAAACATTTAAGTGGGGTTAATTTTGCTAAATTCAATACTAATATTTCAATGCTAACATTGCATAAAAATATTTTACATTACAAAATTTCTATAAAAGAGGTCAATATTTGTAAACATTTAAGTGGGGTTTATTTTGATAAATTCAATACTAATAATTCAATGCTATTATTGCATAAAAACCATTAATATTACAACATTTCTATAAAAGAGGTCAATATTTGAAAACATTTAAGTGGGGTATATTTTGCTAAATTCGATACTAATAATTCAATGCTATTATTGCATAAAAACCATTAAAATTACAACATTTCTATAAAACAGGACAGTATTCAAAAACATTTAAGTGCGGCATATTCTGCTAAATTCAATGCTAATCATTCAATGCTATTATTGCATAAAAATATTTTACATTACAAAATTTCTATAAAAGAGGTCAATATTTGAAAACATTTAAGTGGGGTATATTTTTCTAAATTCAATACTAATATTTCAATGCTAACATTGCATAAAAATATTTTACATTATAAAATTTCTATAAAAGAGGTCAATATTTGAAAACATTTAAGCGGGGTTTATTTTGATAAATTCAATACTAATAAATCAATGCTATTATTGCATAAAAACCATTGAAATTACAACATTTCAGTAAAAGAGAAGAATATTCAAAAACATTTAAGTGAGAATATATTTTGCTAAATTCAATAGTAATAATTCAATGATATTGTTGCATAAAAACAATTGAAATTACAACATTTCTATAAAACAGGTCAGTATTCGAGAACATTTAAGTGGGGAATAATCTGCTAAATTCAATACTAATATTTCAATGCTATCATTGCATAAAAATAAATGAAATTAGAACTTTTCTATAAAACAGGACAATATTTGAAAAAATTTAAGTGGGGTATTGAGTATTGAATTTAGCATTATGTGTACTTATAAATTCAATACTAATATTTCAATGCTATCATTGCTTAAAAACATTGAAATTCAACTTTTCTATAAAACAGGGAAAAAAATTTAAAATAGTGTTTATTTTGCCTAATTCAATACTAATATTTCAATGCTATCATTGCATAAAAATATTTTACATTACAAAATATCTATAAAAGAGTTCAATATTTGAAAACATTTAAGCGGGGTTTATTTTGATAAATTCAATACTAATAATTCAATGCTATTTTTGCATAAAAACCATTAAAATTACAACATTTCTATAAAATAGGACAGTATTTGAAAACATTTAAGTGGGGTATATTTTGATAAATTCAATACTAATAATTCAATGGTATTATTGCATAAAAACCATTAAAATTACAACAATTCTATAAAACATGACCGTATTCGAAAACAATTAAGTGGGTCACATTCTGCAAAATTGAATACTAATAATTCAATGCTATCAATGCATAAAAACAATTGAAATTAGAATCTTTCTGTAAAAAAGGATAATATTCAAAAACATTTAAGTGAGAATATATTTTGCTAAATTCAATAGTAATAATTCAATGATATTGTTGCATAAAAACAAATGAAATTACAACATTTCTATAAAACAGGTGAGTATTCGAGAACATTTAAGTGGGGAATAATCTGCTAAATTGACTGCTAATAATTCAATGCTATTATTGCATAAAAACTATTGAAATTACAACTTTTCTATAAAGCAGGGAAAAAAAATTTAAAGTGTTTTTTATTTTGCTTAATTCAATACTAATATTTCAATGCTATCATTGCATAAAAATATTTTACATTATAAAATTTCTATAAAAGAAGTCAATATTTGCAAACATTTAAGTGGGGTTAATTTTGCTAAATTCAATACTAATATTTCAATGCTAACATTGCATAAAAATATTTTACATTACAAAATTTCTATAAAAGAGGTCAATATTTGTAAACATTTAAGTGGGGTTTATTTTGATAAATTCAATACTAATAATTCAATGCTATTATTGCATAAAAACCATTAATATTACAACATTTCTATAAAAGAGGTCAATATTTGAAAACATTTAAGTGGGGTATATTTTGCTAAATTCGATACTAATAATTCAATGCTATTATTGCATAAAAACCATTAAAATTACAACATTTCTATAAAACAGGACAGTATTCAAAAACATTTAAGTGCGGCATATTCTGCTAAATTCAATGCTAATCATTCAATGCTATTATTGCATAAAAATATTTTACATTACAAAATTTCTATAAAAGAGGTCAATATTTGAAAACATTTAAGTGGGGTATATTTTTCTAAATTCAATACTAATATTTCAATGCTAACATTGCATAAAAATATTTTACATTATAAAATTTCTATAAAAGAGGTCAATATTTGAAAACATTTAAGCGGGGTTTATTTTGATAAATTCAATACTAATAAATCAATGCTATTATTGCATAAAAACCATTGAAATTACAACATTTCAGTAAAAGAGAAGAATATTCAAAAACATTTAAGTGAGAATATATTTTGCTAAATTCAATAGTAATAATTCAATGATATTGTTGCATAAAAACAATTGAAATTACAACATTTCTATAAAACAGGTCAGTATTCGAGAACATTTAAGTGGGGAATAATCTGCTAAATTCAATACTAATATTTCAATGCTATCATTGCTTAAAAACATTGAAATTCAACTTTTCTATAAAACAGGGAAAAAAATTTAAAATAGTGTTTATTTTGCCTAATTCAATACTAATATTTCAATGCTATCATTGCATAAAAATATTTTACATTACAAAATATCTATAAAAGAGTTCAATATTTGAAAACATTTAAGCGGGGTTTATTTTGATAAATTCAATACTAATAATTCAATGCTATTTTTGCATAAAAACCATTAAAATTACAACATTTCTATAAAATAGGACAGTATTTGAAAACATTTAAGTGGGGTATATTTTGATAAATTCAATACTAATAATTCAATGATATTATTGCATAAAAACCATTAAAATTACAACAATTCTATAAAACATGACCGTATTCGAAAACAATTAAGTGGGTCATATTCTGCAAAATTGAATACTAATAATTCAATGCTATCAATGCATAAAAACAATTGAAATTAGAATCTTTCTGTAAAAAAGGATAATATTCAAAAACATTTAAGTGAGAATATATTTTGCTAAATTCAATAGTAATAATTCAATGATATTGTTGCATAAAAACAAATGAAATTACAACATTTCTATAAAACAGGTGAGTATTCGAGAACATTTAAGTGGGGAATAATCTGCTAAATTGACTGCTAATAATTCAATGCTATTATTGCATAAAAACTATTGAAATTACAACTTTTCTATAAAGCAGGGAAAAAAAATTTAAAGTGTTTTTTATTTTGCTTAATTCAATACTAATATTTCAATGCTATCATTGAATAAAAATATTTTACATTATAAAATTTCTATAAAAGAAGTCAATATTTGCAAACATTTAAGTGGGGTTAATTTTGCTAAATTCAATACTAATATTTCAATGCTAACATTGCATAAAAATATTTTACATTACAAAATTTCTATAAAAGAGGTCAATATTTGAAAACATTTAAGTGGGGTTTATTTTGATAAATTCAATACTAATAATTCAATGCTATTATTGCATAAAAACCATTAATATTACAACATTTCTATAAAAGAAGTCAATATTTGAAAACATTTAAGTGGGGTATATTTTGCTAAATTCGATACTAATAATTCAATGCTATTATAGCATAAAAACCATTAAAATTACAACATTTCTATAAAACAGGACAGTATTCAAAAACATTTAAGTGCGGCATATTCTGCTAAATTCAATGCTAATCATTCAATGCTATTATTGCATAAAAATATTTTACATTACAAAAATTTCTATAAAAGAGGTCAATATTTGAAAACATTTAAGTGGGGTATATTTTGCTAAATTCAATACTAATATTTCAATGCTAACATTGAATAAAAATATTTTACATTATAAAATTTCTATAAAAGAGGTCAATATTTGAAAACATTTAAGCGGGGTTTATTTTGATAAATTCAATACTAATAATTCAATGCTATTATTGCATAAAAACCATTAAAATTACAACATTCCTATAAAATAGGACAGTATTTGAAAACATTTAAGTGGGGTATATTTTGATAAATTCAATACTAATAATTCAATGGTATTATTGCATAAAAACCATTAAAATTACAACATTTCTATAAAACAGGACAGTATTCAAAAACATTTAAGTGCGGCATATTCTGCTAAATTCAATGCTAATCATTCAATGCTATTATTGCATAAAAATATTTTACATTACAAAATTTCTATAAAAGAGGTCAATATTTGAAAACATTTAAGTGGGGTATATTTTGCTAAATTCAATACTAATATTTCAATGCTAACATTGCATAAAAATATTTTACATTATAAAATTTCTATAAAAGAGGTCAATATTTGAAAACATTTAAGCGGGGTTTATTTTGATAAATTCAATACTAATAATTTAATTTTTTTTTTTTTTTTTTTTTGGGCCCCTTCAAGAAGGGGCCTTTTTCGTAGGACGAGGAGAATGCATTTACGCATACCATACACGCGTACTGTATGGTTATGTGGGACTCAACCTCAAATTTGTATCTGGGGTTGCCCAGATATACACAATTGAGGAATTACAATACCCACTAAACTCCCCACCCTCCTGCATTTATGACAATATCATAGAATCCGGACCGGTACTCCCTGTTTAGGTATTACTTCGGTCCGGAAACAATGCAGCCCAGGCATTTCTTCGCCATACCCTGTCAATAAAGGAGGAGATTTTCCTACGAGAGGAAACCTTCCTCCTTTTTTCCAATCAGTGTCGCCCGTACGTACTCTGCCACACTGTACCAGTTAGCGGCACTGCGCAGCATTTCCGGGACGACTACTTCCGGCCTCCATTCATCGAAGGGCGGTCGCCCTTCAGCGAAGCGAGGACACCCAAAAAAGGTTTGCTCAGCGGTATCCAGCTCGCCCGGGCAATGCAAGCATTCCGGAGATGTCACCTTGCTCCACTTGAAAAGCATATCGCGGAAATAACCGTGACCAGTTAGGAACTGTGTGAGGTAGAAGTCTACCTCTCCATGATCACGGTTTATCCAGCTTTCCAAATCGATGATAAGGCGGTGCGTCCAACGTCCCCTCGGGTCACCATTCCACCTATACTGCCAACATTCCATTGTGCGGGAGCGGGCGCGAACGGAAGCTACGTCGCGCTCTTCTTCCCCACGGTTATAGATCGCCTGCCTTTCCAAGGCAAGCAGGTTGATGGGAATCACCCGAGCCACCACCTGGATCGCTGGCTCTGATACTGTCTTGTACGAGCAAGCGATTCGAAGTGCCCCCTGCCTCTGTACTGCCTTTAGTTTCTTGCAGTACTTTTTTATGCGGACATTGTCCGCCCACACCTCTGCACCGTAGAGCAAGATGGAGTTAACTGTCGTCATCAACAGCCTCCTCTTCTCAGATCTGGGACCGCCGATGTTCGTCATTAGCCACGAGAGGGACTTTGTCACCCGGCCAGCCTTTTCACAGGCCTGCTGGAATTGTCTATTGTAGGTCAACTTGTTATCCAAGAAGACCCCCAAATATTTGACCGATGGTTTGGTCTGGATCATAAGTTGATTACCTCCGTCATCAAAGCTGATGCCGAATATGGTATCAACCCTTCTCCGGGTCAGAAGGACAATCTCCGTTTTCGGGACTGCCAGTCTTAGTCCGTGATCCGACATCCAGCTATTGATAAGGCGCATGGCCTCATCCAAGGTATTCTGATGGTCCTCTGGCTCTCGAGCTGTTATGGTTAGAGCAACGTCATCCGCGTATCCGATCATGGAGCATCCATCCGGGAGCTCAATCTTTAGCAAGCCGTCGTAAAAGGCATTCCACAGATCAGGACCCAGAACTGAACCCTGCGCTATGCCTGCGCTTAATACTTTACCTCTTGTGCCATCGAGCGTGTCCCAGCGCAGGTATCGGTCCCGGAGGTAATCTCTGAGTATATTTCTCAGATAATCCGGAACTCTGAATACCTGCTCGAGGGAGTGCAACATATCGTCCCACTTAGCCAAGTTGAATGCGTTTTTCACATCCAACGTGACAAGCAGGACGTCCGGTTTAATATCCGGCCGCACTTGTCTGGCCCTCATAACCACCTTCACGACCTGCTCGATGGCACCGATCGTGGAACGCCCCTCACGAAAGCCGTGTTGGTCGTCGCTAAGGTCACCCGCTTCCCTAATTGCTTGCCGCAATCTTCCTCTGACCATGCTCTCCATCACCTTGCCAATGGTGTTTAACATACACAATGGTCTGTAAGATGATGGAGATCCTGGTTCACTCTTTCCCTTGCTTATCAGAGCCAGACGGGCCACTTTCCAGTCCCTTGGAAAGGCGCCTGCCACGAGGCACGCGTTAAACATGCCAAGCAGGAGACCAGGGATTACCTTTGCAGCCGCCTTAAGGACTTCCGCGGGTATTCCGTCTGGTCCTGGCGCTTTCCCATTTTTCATTGACCTAATTGCCTGAAGCATCTCCGCCTCGATAAATAGCGGAACTTGCTCCCTCGGGACATCCAAAGCAGGGTGTTGTTGGTTTGGATGATCCGGGAAGAGAGCGTCCACTATTCTTTTGGTCGTTGCTTCATCCATCGTGTTGTCACATCCGGACTTAAGTTTGCCCATGACAACCTTATATCCCAGGCCCCACGGGTCGCTGTTGACATCATCTCTTAGGGACCGAAGACAGCGCGCCTTGCTGAGGCGGATAGCTTTCGCCAGCCTATGCTTGGCTCCCTTGTACTCTTCAGAGCGCGTAGCCAGCTCTGGGCGGCCATACGCTCTTTGCCGTCTTCTGCGAGCGCCGTGACAGACCCGTCTTAGCTCCGCAATTTCTTCATTCCACCAGTACACGCTTCTTTTACCCTTCCAGGGCCGTTTACGCGGCATAGAGGCATCGCAGGCTCCCCTCAGAAGAGCAGTTACCCTCTTGACAAGGGTCTCTGCCTCTCGCGGGGTGGTCGGTCCTCCATGCCAGGCTGGGATAGACGAGAACTCTTCGCGAAGATAATCCACAAATCTGTCCTCGTCCATCTTTGACACATTCCAGCCTAGTGGGCGCTTTTTGTACGGGGGCCGATTAGCAACCCTATCACGCACTTTGAAGGTGATGTAATTATGATCGCTGCCATTGGCTCCATCCATCACCCTCCAGCCACCCACTCTTCCTGCCAGCCCGGCCGAGGCAAAAGTGACATCAGGGATCGATTCGCCAAAGCCTGGCCTTACGTAGGTTGAATTGTTCCCAGAGTTCATGACCACCAGATCGGTTGTAGCAGCCATCTCTAGGATCAACGTTCCCCTACGGTTCGTGGTTGGCATTCCCCATTCCACGGCCCTGACTAATAATTCAATGCTATTATTGCATAAAAACCATTAAAATTACAACATTTCTATAAAATAGGACAGTATTTGAAAACATTTAAGTGGGGTATATTTTGATAAATTCAATACTAATATTTCAATGCTATCATTGCATAAAAATATTTTACATTATAAGATTTCTATAAAACAGGACAGTATTCAAAAACATTTAAGTGCGGCATATTCTGCTAAATTGAATACTAATCATTTAATGCTATTATTGCATAAAAACAATTGAAATTACAACATTTCTGTAAAAGAGAAGAATATTCAAAAACATTTAAGTGAGAATATATTTCGCTAAATTCAATAGTAATAATTCAATGATATTGTTGCATAAAAACAATTGAAATTACAACATTTCTATAAAACAGGTCAGTATTTGAAAAAATTTAAATGGGGTATAGAGCATTGAATTTAGCAGTATATGTACTTATAAATTCAATACTAATATTTCAATGCTATCATTGCTTAAAAACATTGAAATTCAACTTTTCTATAAAACAGGGAAAAAAAATTTAAAGTGGGTTTTATTTTGCTAAATTGCATACTAAGAATTCAATGTTATAAAACAGGACAGTATTCGAAAACATTTAAATGGGGTAAATTGGCTAAATACAATACTAAAATTACAATGCTATCAATGCTTAAAAAAATTGAAATTCCAAGTTTACTATAAAACAGGGGAAAATATTTAAAATGGTGTTTATTTTGCTAAATTCAATTCTATTATTTCAATGCTATCATTGCATAAAAATATATTAAATTAAAAAATTTCTATAAAATAGGTCAATATTTGAAAACATTTTAGTGGGGTATGTTTTACTAAATTCAATACTAATGATTTAATGCCATTATTGCATAAAATCAATTGAAATTACAACATTTCTATAAAAAAGGAATATATTCGAGAACATTTAAGTGGGGAATATTCTGCTAAATTGAATACTAATATTTCAATGCTACGGTTGCATAACAATATTTGAAATTACAACTTTTCTATAAAACAGGAATATATTCGAGAACATTTAAGTGGGGAATATTCTGCTAAATTGAATACTAATATTTCAATGCTACGGTTGCATAACAATATTTGAAATTACAAAATTTCTATAAAAGAGGACCGTATACGAAAACATTTAAGTGGGGTATATTTTACTGAATTCAATACTAATGACTCAATGCCATTATTGCATAAAATCAATTGAAATTACAACATTTCTATAAAAAAGGACAGTATTCGAGTATTCGACAGCAATATTATATACATGCATTATTCGACAAAATTTAAGTGGGGAATATGCTGCTAAATTCAATGCTAATATTTCCATGCTATCATAGTATAAAAATAATTGAAATTACAACTTTTCTATAAAACAGGGCAATATTTGAAAACATTTAAGTGGGGTATATTTTGCTTAATTCAATACTAATATTTCAATGCTATCATTGCATAAAAATATTTTACATTATAAAATTTCTATAAAAGAAGTCAATATTTGCAAACATTTAAGTGGGGTTAATTTTGCTAAATTCAATACTAATATTTCAATGCTAACATTGCATAAAAATATTTTACATTACAAAATTTCTATAAAAGAGGTCAATATTTGAAAACATTTAAGTGGGGTTTATTTTGATAAATTCAATACTAATAATTCAATGCTATTATTGCATAAAAACCATTAAAATTACAACATTTCTATAAAACAGGACAGTATTTGAAAACATTTAAGCAAGGTATAGTTTACTGAATTCAATACTAATAATTCAATGCTATTATTGCATAAAAGCAATTGAAATTACAAAATTTCTATAAAACAGATTAGTATTTGAGAACATTTAAGTGGGGAATATTCTGCTAAATTCAATGCTAATATTTCATTGCTATCATAGCATAAAAATAATTGAAATTACAACTTTTCTATAAAACAGGGCAATATTTGAAAATATTTAAGTGGGGTATATTTTGCTAAATTCAATACTAATATTTCAATGCTAACATTGCATAAAAATATTTTACATTACAAAGTTTCTATAAAAGAGGTCAATATTTGAAAACATTTAAGAGGGGTTTATTTTGATAAATTCAATGCTAATAATTCAATACTATTATTGCATACAAACCATTAAAATTACAACATTTCTATAAAACAGGACAGTATTCGAAAACATTTCAGTGGGGCATATTCTGCTAAATTCAATACCAATATTTTAATGCTCTAATCATTGCATAAAAATAAATGAAATTAAAACTTTTCTATAAAACAGGACAATATTTGAAAAAATTTAAATGGGGTATTAAGTATTGAATTTAGCAGTATATGTACTTATAAATTCAATGCTAATATTTCAATGCTATCATTGCTTAAAAACATTGAAATTCAACTTTTCTATAAAACAGGGAAAAAAAATTTAAAGTGGGTTATATTTTGCTAAATTGCATACTAATAATTCAATGCTATTATTGCATAAAAACAGGTGATATTACAACATTTCTATAAAAGAGGACAATATTCGAAAACATTTAAGTGGGGTATATTTTGCTAAATTCAATACTAATAATTCAATGTTATAAAACAGGACCGTATTCGAAAACATTTCAGTAAGGCAAATTTGCTAAATTCAATACTAAAATTTCAATGCTATCAATGCTTAAAAAAATTGAAATTACAAGCTTACTATAAAACAGGGGAAAAAATTTAAAATGGTGTTTATTTTGCTAAATTCAATTCTAATATTTCTTATAGTGGGGTATATTTTACTGAATTCAATACTAATAATTCAATGCGATTATTGCATAAAAACAATTGAAATTACAACATTTCTATAAAACAGATTAGTATTCGAGAATATTTAATTCTGGAATATTCTGCTAAATTCAATGCTAATATTTCAATGCTATCATAGCATAAAAATAATTGAAATTACAACTTTTCTATAAAACAGGACAATATTTGAAAACATTTAAGTGGGGCAAATTTGCTAAATACAATACTAAAATTTCAATGCTATTATTGCATAAAATCATTGAAATTACAACGTTTCTATAAAACAGGACAGTATTCGAAAACAATTTGGTGGGGCATATTCTGCTAAATTGAATACTAATAATTCAATGCTATTATTGCATAAACACAATTGAAATTACAACTTTTCTATAAAGCAGGGAAAAAAAATTTAAAGTGTTGTTTATTTTGCTTAATTCAATACTAATATTTCAATGCTATCATTGCATAAAAATATTTTACATTACAAAATTTCTATATAAGAGGTCAATATTTGAAAACATTTAAGTGGGGTATATTTTGCTAAATTCAATACTAATATTTCAATGCTAACATTGCATAAAAATATTTTACATTATAAAATTTCTATAAAAGAGGTCAGTATTTGAAAACATTTAAGCGGGGTTTATTTTGATAAATTCAATACTAACAATTCAATGCTATTATTGCATAAAAACCATTAAAATTTACAACTTTTCTATAAAACAGGTCAGTTTTCGAGAACATTTAAGTGGGGAATAATCTGTTAAATGAAAATACTAATATTTCAATGCTATCATTGCACAAAAATAAATGAAATTACAACTTTTCTACAAAACATGACAATATTTGAAAAAATTTAAGTGGGGTATAGAGCATTGAATTTAGCAGTATATGTACTTATAAATTCAATACTAATATTTCAATGCTATCATTGCTTAAAAACATTGAAATTCAACTTTCCTATAAAACAGGGAAAAAAAATTTTAAGTGGGTTATATTTTGCTAAATTCAATACTAACATTTCAATGCTAAGATTGCATAAAAATAATTGAAATTACAACTAGTCTATAAAAAAGGAAAGTATTAGAAAACATTTAAGTGTTGTTTATTTTGCTTAATTCAATACTAATATTTCAATGCTATCATTGCATAAAAATATTTTATATTACAAAATTTCTATAAAAGAGGTCAATATTTGAAAACATTTAAGTGATGTATATTTTGCTAAATTCAATACTAATATTTCAATGCTAACATTGCATAAAAATATTTTACATTACAAAATTTCTATAAAAGTGGTCAATATTTGAAAACATTTAAGTGGGGTTTATTTTGATAAATTCAATACTAATAATTCAATGCTATTATTGCATAAAAACCATTAAAATTACAACATTTCTATAAAACAAGACAGTATTTGAAAACATTTAAGTGGGGTATATTTTGATAAATTCAATACTAATAATTCAATGGTATTATTGCATAAAAACCATTAAAATTAGAACAATTCTATAAAACATGACCGTATTCGAAAACATTTAAGTGGGGCACATTCTGCAAAATTGAATACTAATAATTCAATGCTATCAATGCATAAAAACAATTGAAATTAGAACATTTCTGTAAAAAAGGATAATATTCAAAAACATTTAAGTGAGAATATATTTTGCTAAATTCAATAGTAATAATTCAATGATATTGTTGCATAAAAACAAATGAAATTACAACATTTCTATAAAACAGGTCAGTATTCGAGAACATTTAAGTGCGGAATAATCTGCTAAATTCAATACTAATATTTCAATGCTATCATTGCATAAAAATAAATGAAATTACAACTTTTCTATAAAACAGGACAATATTTGAAAAAATTTAAGTGGGGTATAGAGTATTGAATTTAGCAGTATATGTACTTATAAATTCAATACTAATATTTCAATGCTATCATTGCTTAAAAACATTGAAATTAAACTTTTTTATAAAACAGGGAAAAAAAATTTAATGTGGGTTATATTTTGCTAAATTGCATACTAATAATTCAATGCTATTATTGCATAAAAACAAGTGATATTACAACATTTCTATAAAGGAGGACAATATTCGAAAACATTGAATTGGGGTATATTTTGCTAAATTCAATACTAATAATTCAATGTTATAAAACAGGACAGTATTCGAAAACATTTAAGTGGGGCAAATTTGCTAAATTCAATACTAAAGTTTCAATGCTATCAATGCTTAAAAAAATTGAAATTACAAGTTTACTATAAAACAGGGGAAAAAATTTAAAATGGTGTTTATTTTGCTAAATTCAATTCTAATATTTCAATGCTATCATTGCATAAAAATATATTAAATTTAAAAATTTCTATAAAATAGGTCAATATTTGAAAACATTTTAGTGGGGTATGTTTTACTAAATTCAATACTAATGTTTCAATGCCATTTTTG
Source organism: Anagrus nilaparvatae (assembly GCA_022575985.1). Classification (NCBI taxonomy): domain Eukaryota; kingdom Metazoa; phylum Arthropoda; class Insecta; order Hymenoptera; family Mymaridae; genus Anagrus; species Anagrus nilaparvatae. The sequence goes on along the minus strand of JAKSXM010000324.1, from coordinate 11,675 downwards.
CATATAATCAATTAAAATTACAACATTTCTATAAAAAAGGACAGTATTAGAAAACATGTAAGTGGGGAATATTCTGCTAAGTTCAATACTAATATTTCATTGCTATGATTGCATAAAAGTAATTGAAATTACAACTTGTCTATAAAACGGGAAAGTATTAGAGAACATTTAAGTGGGTAATATTCTGCTAAAATCAATACTAATATTTCAATTCTATGATTGCATAAAAATAATTGAAATTACAACTTTTCTATAAAACAGGAAAATATTCGAGAACATTTAAGTGAGGAATATTCTGCTAAATTAAATACTAATATTTCAATGCTACGGTTGCATAACAATATTTGAAATTATAACTTTTCTATAAAACAGGACAATATTTGAAAACATTTAAGTGGGGCAAATTTGCTAAATACAATACTAAAATTTCAATGCATGATTGAAATATAATTGCATAAAAATAATTGAAATTACAACATTTCTATAAATCAGGACAGTATACGAAATCATTTAAGTGGGGTATATTTTGCTAAATTTAATATTAATAATTCAATGCTATCGCTGCATAAAAACAATTGAAATTACAACATTTCTATAAAATATGACCGTATTCGAAAACATTTAAGTGGGGCACATTCTGCAAAATTGAATACTAATAATTCAATGCTATTAATACATAAAAACAATTGAAATTAGAACATTTCTGTAAAAAAGGAGAATATTCAAAAACATTTAAGTGAGAATATATTTTGCTAAATTCAATAGTAATAATACAATATTGTTGCATAAAAACAATTTAAATTACAACAATTCTATAAAACACTTCAGTATTCGAGAACATTTAAGTTGGGAATAATCTGCTAAATTCAATACTAATATTTCAATGCTATCATTGCATAAAAATATTTTACATTACAAGATTTCTATAAAATAGGTCAATATTTGAAAACATTTAAGTGGGGTATGTTTTACTAAATTAAATACTAATGATTCAATGCCATTATCGCATAAAATCAATTGAAATCACAAAATTTCTATAAAAAAGGACAGTATTAGAAAACATTTAGAGGAATATTCTGCTAAGTTCAATACTAATATTTCATTGCTATGATTGCATAAAAGTAATTAAAATTACAATTTTTCTATAAAACAGGAAAGTATTCGAGAACATTTAAGTGGGTAATATTCTGCTAAATTCAATACTAATATTTCAATGCTATGATTTCATAAAAATAATTGAAATTACAACTAGTCTATAAAGCAGGAAAATATTTGAGAACATTTAAGTGGGGCAAATTTGCTAAATACAGTACTAAAATTTCAATGCTATTATTGCATAAAAACCATTAAAATTACAAAATTTCTATAAAAGAGGACCGTATTCGAAAAAAATTAAGTGGGGTATATTTTACTGAATTCAATACTAATAATTCAATGCGATTATTGCATAAAAACAATTGAAATTACAACATTTCTATAAAACAGATTAGTATTCGAGAACATTTAAGTGGGGAATATTCTGCTAAATTCAATGCTAATATTTCAATGCTATCATAGCATAAAAATTTTTGAAATTACAACTTTTCTATAAAACAGGACAATATTTGAAATCATTTAAGTGGGGCAAATTTGCTAAATACAATACTAAAATTTCAATGCTATTATTGCATAAAAACCATTAAAATTACAACATTTCTATAAAAGAGGACCGTATTCGAAAAAAATTAAGTGGGGTATATTTTACTGAATTCAATACTAATAATTCAATGCGATTATTGCATAAAAATTTTTGAAATTACAACTTTTCTATAAAACAGGACAATATTCGAAAACATTTAAGTGGGGCATATTCTGCTAAATTCAATACTAATATTTCAATGCTATGATTGCTTAAAAATATTTTACAATACAAAATTTCTATAAAAGAGGTCAATATTTAAAATCATTTAAGAGAGGCATATTTGAATAAATTCAATACTAAACATTCAATGCTATTATTGCATAAAAACCATTAAAATTACAACGTTTCTATAAAACAGGTCAGTATTCGAGAACATTTATGTGGGGAATATTCTGCTAAGTTCAATACTAATATTTCATTGCTATGATTGCATAAAAACAATTGAAATTAGAACATTTCTGTAAAAGAGGAGAATATTCAAAAACATTTAAGTTAGAATATTTTGCTAAATTCAATAGTAATAATTCAATGATATTGTTGCATAAAAACAATTGAAATTACAACATTTCTATAAAACAGGTCAGTATTAGAAAACATTTAAGTGGGGAATATTCTGCTAAGTTCAATACTAATATTTTATTGCTATGATTGCATAAAAGTAATTGAAATTACAACTTTTCTATAAAACAGGAAAGTATTCGAGAACATTTAAGTGGGTAATATTCTGCTAAATTCAATACTAATATTTCGATGCTACAGTTGCATAAAAATAATTGAAATTACAACATTTCTATAAATCAGGACAGTATACGAAATCATTTAAGTGGGGTATATTTTGCTAAATTTAATATTAATAATTCAATGCTATCGCTGCATAAAAACAATTGAAATTACAAAATTTCTATAAAAAATGACAGTATTCGAGAACATTTAAGTCAGGAATATTCTGCTAAATTCAAAGTGGGTTATATTTTGCAAAAATTTAAAGTGGGTTATATTTTGCTAAATTGAATATTAATAATTCAATGCTATTATTGCATAAAAGCCATTAAAATTACAACATTTCTATAAAACAGGACAGTATTCGAAAACATTTAAGTGGGACATATTCTGCTAAATTCAATACTAATATTTCAATACTATGATTGCTTAAAAATATTTTACAATACAAAATTTCTATAAAAGAGGTCAATATATAAAAACATTTAAGAGAGGTATATTTTAATAAATTCAATACTAAACATTCAATGCTATTATTGCATAAAAATTATTAAAATTACAACGTTTCTATAAAACAGGTCAGTATTCGAGAACATTTAAGTGGGGAATAATCTGCTAAATTGAATAAAAATAATTCAATGCTATTATTGCCTAAATATATATTAAATTAAAAAATTTCTATAAAATTGGTCAATATTTGAAAACATTTAAGTGGGGTATGTTTTACTAAATTCAATACTAATGATTTAATGCCATTATTGCATAAAATCAATTGAAATTACAACATTTCTATAGAAAAGGACAGTATTAGAAAACATTTATGTGGGGAATATTCTGCTAAGTTCAATACAAATATTTCATTGCTATGATTGCATGAAAGTAATTGAAATTACAACTTTTCTATAAAACAGGAAAGTATTCGAGAACATTTAAGTGGGTTATATTCTGCTAAATTCAATACTAATATTTCGATGCTATGATTGCATAAAAATAATTGAAATTACAACTTTTCTATAAAACAGGAAAATATTCGAGAAAATTTAAGTGGGGAATATTCTGCTAAATTGAGTACTAATATTTCAATGCTACAGTTGCATAACAATATTTAAAATTACAAAATTTCTATAAAAGAGGAGCGTATTCGAAAACAATTAAGTGGGGTATATTTTACTGAATTCAATACTAATAATTCAATGCTATTATTGCATAAAAACTATTGAAATTACAACTTTTCTATAAAACAGGGAATAAAATTTAAAATAGTGTTTATTTTGCCTAATTCAATACTAACATTTCAATGCTATCATTGCATAAAAATATTGTACATTACAAAATATCTATAAAAGAGTTCAATATTAGAAAACATTTAAGTGGGGTATATTTTGCGAAATTCGATACTAATAATTCAATGCTATTATTGCATAAAAACCAATAAAATTGCAACATTTCTATAAAACAGGACAGTATTCGAAAACATTTAAGTGCGGTATATTCTGGCAAATTAAATACTAATCATTCAATGCTATTATTGCATAAAAACAATTGAAATTACAATATTTCTGTAAAAGAGGAGAATATTAAAAAACATTGAAGTGAGAATATATTTTGCTAAATTCAATAGTAATAATTCAATGATATTGTTGCATAAAAACAATTGAATTAACAACATTTCTATAAAACAGGTCAGTATTCGAGAACATTTAAGCGAAGAATAATCTGCTAAATTCAATACTAATAATTCAATGCTATTATTGCATAAAAATTATTAAAATTACAACGTTTCTATAAAACAGGTCAGTATTCGAGAACATTTAAGTGGGGAATAATCTGCCAAATTGAATAAAAATAATTCAATGCTATTATTGCATAAATATATATTAAATTAAAAAATTTCTATAAAATTGGTCAATATTTGAAAACATTTAAGTGGGGTATGTTTTACTAAATTCAATACTAATGATTTAACGCCATTATTGCATAAAATCAATTGAAATTACAACATTTCTATAGAAAAGGACAGAATTAGAAAACATTTATGTGGGGAATATTCTGCTAAGTTCAATACTAATATTTCATTGCTATGATTGCATGAAAGTAATTGAAATTACAACTTTTCTATAAAACAGAACAATATTTGAAAAAATTTAAGTGGGGTATTGAGTATTGAATTTAGCAGTATATGTACTTATAAATTCAATACTAATAGTTCAATGCTATCATTGCTTAAAAACATTGAAATTCAACTTTTCTATAAAACAGGGAAAAAATTTTAAAGTGGGTTATATTTTGCTAAATTGCATACTAATAATTCAATGCTATTTTTGCATAAAAACAAGTGATATTACAACATTTCTATAAAAGAGGACAATATTCGAAAACATTTAAGTGGGGTATATTTTGCTAAACTCAATACTAAAATTTCAATGCTATCAATGCTTAAAAAAATTGAAATTACAAGTTTACTATAAAACAGGAAAGTATTCGAGAACATTTAAGTGGGAAATATTCTGCTAAGTTCAATACTAATATTTCATTGCTATGATTCCATAAAAGTTATTGAAATTACAACTTTTCTATAAAACAGGAAAGTATTCGAGAACATTTAAGTGGGAAATATTCTGCTAAGTTCAATACTAATATTTCAATGCTATAATTGCATAAAAATAATTTAAATTACAACTTTTCTATAAAACAGGACAATATTTGAAAACATTTAAGTGGGGTTTATTTTGATAAATTCAATACTAATAAATCAATGCTATTATTGCATAAAAACCATTGAAATTACAACATTTCAGTAAAAGAGAAGAATATTCAAAAACATTTAAGTGAGAATATATTTTGCTAAATTCAATAGTAATAATTCAATGATATTGTTGCATAAAAACAATTGAAATTACAACATTTCTATAAAACAGGTCAGTATTCGAGAACATTTAAGTGGGGAATAATCTGCTAAATTCAATACTAATATTTCAATGCTATCATTGCATAAAAATAAATGAAATTACAACTTTTCTATAAAACAGGACAATATTTGAAAAAATTTAAGTGGGGTATTGAGTATTGAATTTAGAAGTATATGTACTTATAAATTCAATACTAATATTTCAATGCTAACATTGCATAAAAATATTTTACATTACAACTTTTCTATAAAACAGGACAGTATTTGAAAACATTTAAGTGGGGTATATTTTGATAAATTCAATACTAATAATTCAATGCTATCATTGCATAAAAAGCATTAAAATTACAACATTTCTATAAAACAGGACAGTATTCGAAAACATTTAAGTGCGGCATATTCTGCTAAATTGAATACTAATCATTCAATGCTATTATTGCATAAAAACAATTGAAATTACAACATTTCTGTAAAAGAGGAGAATATTCAAAAACATTTAAGTGAGAATATATTCTGCTAAATTCAATACTAATATTTCAATGCTATGATTGCTTAAAAATATTAAATTAAAAAATATCTATAAAATAGGTCAATATTTAAGTAGGGTATGTTTTACTAAATTCAATACTAATATTTCAATGCTATTTTTGCATAAAAATAAATAAAATTACAACTTTTCTATAAAACAGGAATATATTCGAGAACATTTAAGTGGGGAATATTTTGCTAAATTGAATACTAATATTTCAATGCTACGGTTGCATAACAATATTTGAAATTACAAAATTTCTATAAAAGAGGACCGTATACGAAAACATTTAAGTGGGGTATATTTTACTGAATTCAATACTAATGATTCAATGCCAATATTGCATAAAATCAATTGAAATTACAACATTTCTATAAAAAAGGACAGTATTCGAGTATTCGACAGCAATATTATATACATGCATTATTCGATAACATTTAAGTGGGGAATATTCTGCTAAATTCAATGCTAATATTTCCATGCTATCATAGTATAAAAATAATTGAAATTACAACTTTTCTATAAAACAGGGCAATATTTGAAAACATTTAAGTGGGGTATATTTTGCTAAATTCAATACTAATATTTCAATGCTAACATTGCATAAAAATATTTTACATTACAAAATTTCTATAAAAGAGGTCAATATTTGAAAACATTTAAGTGGGGTTTATTTTGATAAATTCATTACTAATAATTCAGTGCTATTATTGCATAAAAACCATTAATATTACAACATTTCTATAAAAGAGGTCAATATTTGAAAACATTTAAGTGGGGTATATTTTGCTAAATTCAATACTAATAATTCAATGCTATTATTGCATAAAAACCATTAAAATTACAACATTTCTATAAAACTGGACAGTATTAAAAAACATTTAAGTGCGGCATATTCTGCTAAATTCAATTCTAATCATTCAATGCTATTATTGCATAAAAATATTTTACATTACAAAATTTCTATAAAAGAGGTCAATATTTGAAAACATTTAAGTGGGGTATATTTTGCTAAATTCAATACTAATATTTCAATGCTAACATTGCATAAAAATATTTTACATTATAAAATTTCTATAAAAGAGGTCAATATTTGAAAACATTTAAGCGGGGTTTATTTTGATAAATTCAATACTAATAATTCAATGCTATTATTGCATAAAAACCATTAAAATTACAACATTTCTATAAAATAGGACAGTATTTGAAAACATTTAAGTGGGGTATATTTTGATAAATTCAATACTAATATTTCAATGCTATCATTGCATAAAAATATTTTACATTACAAGATTTCTATAAAACAGGACAGTATTCAAAAACATTTAAGTGCGGCATATTCTGCTAAATTGAATACTAATCATTTAATGCTATTATTGCATAAAAACAATTGAAATTACAACATTTCTGTAAAAGAGAAGAATATTCAAAAACATTTAAGTGAGAATATATTTTGCTAAATTCAATAGTAATAATTCAATGATATTGTTGCATAAAAACAATTGAAATTACAACATTTCTATAAAACAGGTCAGTATTTGAAAAAATTTAAGTGGGGTATAGAGCATTGAATTTAGCAGTATATGTACTTATAAATTCAATACTAATATTTCAATGCTATCATTGCTTAAAAACATTGAAATTCAACTTTTCTATAAAACAGGGAAAAAAAATTTAAAGTGGGTTTTATTTTGCTAAATTGCATACTAAGAATTCAATGTTATAAAACAGCACAGTATTCGAAAACATTTAAATGGGGTAAATTGGCTAAATACAATACTAAAATTACAATGCTATCAATGCTTAAAAAAATTGAAATTCCAAGTTTACTATAAAACAGGGGAAAATATTTAAAATGGTGTTTATTTTGCTAAATTCAATTCTAATATTTCAATGCTATCATTGCATAAAAATATATTAAATTAAAAAATTTCTATAAAATAGGTCAATATTTGAAAACATTTAAGTGGCGTATGTTTTACTAAATTCAATACTAATGATTTAATGCCATTATTGCATAAAATCAATTGAAATTACAACATTTCTATAAAAAAGGACAGTATTAGAAAACATTTAAGTGGGGAATATTCTGCTAAGTTCAATACTAATATTTCAATGCTATGATTGCATAAAAATAATTGAAATTACAACTTTTCTATAAAACAGGAATATATTCGAGAACATTTAAGTGGGGAATATTTTGCTAAATTGAATACTAATATTTCAATGCTACGGTTGCATAACAATATTTGAAATTACAAAATTTCTATAAAAGAGGACCGTATACGAAAACATTTAAGTGGGGTATATTTTACTGAATTCAATAATAATGATTCAATGCCAATATTGCATAAAATCAATTGAAATTACAACATTTCTATAAAAAAGGACAGTATTCGAGTATTCGACAGCAATATTATATACATGCATTATTCGATAACATTTAAGTGGGGAATATTCTGCTAAATTCAATGCTAATATTTCCATGCTATCATAGTATAAAAATAATTGAAATTACAACTTTTCTATAAAACAGGGCAATATTTGAAAACATTTAAGTGGGGTATATTTTGCTTAATTCAATACTAATATTTCAATGCTATCATTGCATAAAAATATTTTACATTATAAAATTTCTATAAAAGAAGTCAATATTTGCAAACATTTAAGTGGGGTTAATTTTGCTAAATTCAATACTAATATTTCAATGCTAACATTGCATAAAAATATTTTACATTACAAAATTTCTATAAAAGAGGTCAATATTTGAAAACATTTAAGTGGGGTTTATTTTGATAAATTCAATACTAATAATTCAATGCTATTATTGCATAAAAACCATTAAAATTACAACATTTCTATAAAACAGGACAGTATTTGAAAACATTTAAGCAAGGTATATTTTACTGAATTCAATACTAATAATTCAATGCTATTATTGCATAAAAGCAATTGAAATTACAAAATTTCTATAAAACAGATTAGTATTTGAGAACATTTAAGTGGGGAATATTCTGCTAAATTCAATGCTAATATTTCAATGCTATCATAGCATAAAAATAATTGAAATTACAACTTTTCTATAAAACAGGGCAATATTTGAAAATATTTAAGTGGGGTATATTTTGCTAAATTCAATACTAATATTTCAATGCTAACATTGCATAAAAATATTTTACATTACAAAATTTCTATAAAAGAGGTCAATATTTGAAAACATTTAAGAGGGGTTTATTTTGATAAATTCAATACTAATAATTCAATACTATTATTGCATACAAACCATTAAAATTACAACATTTCTATAAAACAGGACAGTATTCGAAAACATTTAAGTGGGGCATATTCTGCTAAATTCAATACCAATATTTTAATGCTATCATTGCATAAAAATAAATGAAATTAAAACTTTTCTATAAAACAGGACAATATTTGAAAAAATTTAAATGGGGTATTAAGTATTGAATTTAGCAGTATATGTACTTATAAATTCAATGCTAATATTTCAATCCTATCATTGCTTAAAAACATTGAAATTCAACTTTTCTATAAAACAGGGAAAAAAAATTTAAAGTGGGTTATATTTTGCTAAATTGCATACTAATAATTCAATGATATTATTGCATAAATACAGGTGATATTACAACATTTCTATAAAAGAGGACAATATTCGAAAACATTTAAGTGGGGTATATTTTGCTAAATTCAATACTAATAATTCAATGTTATAAAACAGGACCGTATTCGAAAACATTTAAGTAAGGCAAATTTGCTAAATTCAATACTAAAATTTCAATGCTATCAATGCTTAAAAAAATTGAAATTACAAGCTTACTATAAAACAGGGGAAAAAATTTAAAATGGTGTTTATTTTGCTAAATTCAATTATAATATTTCTTATAGTGGGGTATATTTTACTGAATTCAATACTAATAATTCAATACTATTATTGCATAAAAACAATTGAAATTACAACATTTCTATAAAACAGATTTGTATTCGAGAACATTTAATTGTGGAATATTCTGCTAAATTCAATGCTAATATTTCAATGCTATCATAGCATAAAAATAATTGAAATTACAACTTTTCTATAAAACAGGACAATATTTGAAAACATTTAAGTGGGGAAAATTTGCTAAATACAATACTAAAATTTCAATGCTATAATTGTATAAAATCATTAAAATTACAACGTTTCTATAAAACAGGACAGTATTCGAAAACAATTTGGTGGGGCATATTCTGCTAAATTGAATACTAATAATTCAAAGCTATTATTGCATAAACACAATTGAAATTACAACTTTTCTATAAAGCAGGGAAAAAAAATTTATAGTGTTGTTTATTTTGCTTAATTCAATACTAATATTTCAATGCTAACATTGCATAAAAATATTTTACATTATAAAATTTTTATAAAAGAGGTCAGTATTTGAAAACATTTAAGCGGGGTTTATTTTGATAAATTCAATACTAATAATTCAATGCTATTATTGCATAAAAACCATTAAAATTTACAACTTTTCTATAAAACAGGTCAGTTTTCGAGAACATTTAAGTGGGGAATAATCTGTTAAATGAAAATACTAATATTTCAATGCTATCATTGCACAAAAATAAATGAAATTACAACTTTTCTACAAAACATGACAATTTTTGAAAAAATTTAAGTGGGGTATAGAGCATTGAATTTAGCAGTATATGTACTTATAAATTCAAAACTAATATTTCAATGCTATCATTGCTTAAAAACATTGAATTTCAACTTTCCTATAAAACAGGGAAAAAAAATTTAAAGTGGGTTATATTTTGCTAAATTGCATACTAATAATTCAATGCTATTATTGCATAAAAACAAGTGATATTACAACATTTCTATAAAAGAGGACAATATTCAAAAACATTTAAGTGGGGTATATTTTGCTAAATTCAATACTAATAATTCAATGTTATAAAACAGGACAGTATTCGAAAACATTTTAGTGGGGCAAATTTGCCAAATTCAATACTAAAATTTCAATGCTATCAATGCTTAAAAAAATTGAAATTACAAGTTTATTATAAAACAGGGGAAAAAATTTAAAATGGTGTTTATTTTGCTAAATTCAATTCTAATATTTCAATGCTATCATTGCATATAAATATATTATATTAAAAAATTTCTATAAAATAGGTCAATATTAGAAAACATTTAAGTGGGGTATGTTTTACTAAATTAAATACTAATGATTCAATGCCATTATCGCATAAAATCAATTGAAATAACAAAATTTCTATAAAAAAGGAAAGTATTAGAAAACATTTAAGTGGGGAATATTCTGCTAAATTCAATACTAACATTTCAATGCTATGATTGCATAAAAATAATTGAAATTACAACTAGTCTATAAAACAGGAAAATATTTGAGAACATTTAAGTGGGGAATATTCTGCTAAATTGAATACTAATAATTCAATGCTATTATTGCATAAAAACTATTGAAATTACAACTATTCTATAAAACAGGGAAAAAAATTTTAAATAGTGTTTATTTTGCCTAAGTCAATACTAATATTTCAATGCTATCATTGCATAAAAATATTTTACATTATAAGATTTCTATAAAAGAGGTCAATATTTGTAAACATTTAAGTGGGGTATATTTTGCTAAATTCAATACTAATAATTCAATGCCATTATTGCATAAAAACCATTAAAATTACAACATTTCTATAAAACAGGACAGTATTCAAAAACATTTAAGTGCGGCATATTCTGCTAAATTGAATACTAATCATTTAATGCTATCATTGCATAAAAATAAATGAAATTACAACTTTTCTATAAAACAGGA
>JAKSXM010000292.1:0-24731 GCA_022575985.1 Anagrus nilaparvatae | reverse complement strand
GGACCTTTTTAGGTTAGAATTTTAGGGACTCTTTAAATGAATTCGCGAAAAATGAATATCACAGATTATTATAGGAACTTTAGAACAACTTTTAAAAACAGAAAGAACAAAGATTAAATTACATTAAAACAGGAATTAAAGCTTTTTAAAAATTAAGTATGTGGACCAGGTCTGTATCCCACTGGTAATTTGTCGAAAATGGCCTCGAGTCCTCTTCTTCTAATTTCCACCTGAGTTTCTTCTCAGAAATTAATACTCTCCAAATTTGCATACTAATTATTCGGGATTGGTCAGATCCCGTGACGTAACAAATGCGCCAATTGAGTAGTGCAAATAGATCCAACTTTAAAGCTTTTAAATGAGAAAAATTCCATATTATAAGTTGTTCTAAATTATTATTAGGTTCCTTTAAAACATAAAATAAATAATATAATCACATCTACTACGATATACATTTGTTAAATAAAGAGATAGGCTTAACAATTCAAAAGAACTTGTGCTGGCGCTAATTTTGTGAACTTCCAAAATAGCCAATAATTTGTGAAACATAGACGTAATTTTATAAAAATAAAGTAGAAGTATAAATACATATAATAACAATAAATATATTTTGATTGAATGTCAATCCCAAATCACTACACATAATTAAACCATATAAAAATTCTAAAATAAATATAGCTTTATGACAGCTCATGAATTCGGACCCATTTGGTATATAAATTATAATATGAAAAGATGAAAATTAATATCATATAGCTGTTGCAAATAATTATTACGCAAGCTGCCTTCTCAATTGGCTAGTTGTTGACACAAGTAAGCTTTGGTTTATTTAGGGTTATGTATCGGTTCAATTCTAACCTCCAAATATTTGAACTACCTTTCAAAATAGTAAACATTATGAATACATGTGGTTTTTGTTAATAAATTTCTGAAAAATATACTATATCTGGTTTACTAATTGCAGCCTTCATAGGTCAGATAACCGTTGTTTATCTGTCTTAGATAAGATTGTGTAAACATAAACTTACTAGAAAATCTAGTGTGGCGCACTCACACAACTTTCCTTGCCGTTATGAAAATTGATCACCTGACGCTAGTGTACCCGCGCATCTCTAGTCTACTATTTGAAGATTTGAGCCAGCTGGTAACAGGGCAATAACGCTGGAGACACACATGAGGTCTGCTATCTCTTCATAGTGAATGATTTAATAGAATCCACAATAATTTGCAATTGAATAATCACATTTTCTCGAATTTAAAGCTTATTTTCAAATTTAGGTGAAAATGTTACTGAACATTAATTGTAGAGATTTTCATGCTCAATCAACTCCACTTGATTTTTTTCGTTTCAATTGTATCTGAAGCCTGATAATTAGGAATCTATCTGCATTGATGGGGCGGAGCTCCTGAAATTTTTACAGATATGGGACATGTGGCAGTTGATAGAACTTATCGATGACTATTTAAAGAATGAATTTGATCAAAATCGTTGGAGCCGTTTCCGAGAAAATCACGAAAAACCCTGTTCTTGACAACATTTTCGCCATTTTAGCTGCCATCTTGAATTGCATTTGATCGAAATTGTTCGTGTCGGATCCTTATAGTGAAAGGACCTTAAGTTCCAAATCTCAAGTCATTCCGTTAATTGAGAGATGAGATATCGTGTACACAGACGCACATACACTCATACACACACACACACACACACTCACACACACACACACACACACACACACACACACACACACACACACACACACACACACACACACACACACACACACACACACACACACACACACACACACACACACACACACACACACACACACACACACACACACACACACACACACACACACACACACACACACACACACACACACACACACACACACACACACACACACACACACACACATACATACATACATACCAATACCCAAAAACCAGATTTTTGGACTCAGGGGACCTTGAAACGTATAGAAATATAGAAATTGGGGGTACCTTAATTTTTTTCGGAAAGCAATACTTTCCTTACCTATGGTAATATGGCAAGGAAAGTAAAAACATATTACTAAGTCATCCATAAGAAATATAGTTGAATGGATAAAATCTGTTAATGTATCTCACCTCTTTCATAATAAGTTAAATTGAATTTAAATCAATTTGAAGTTAAATTGATCTTCTTATCTTTTGTCACCTCCATATAGATTTTTAGTTTTAATTTATAGGTGTTTTTTCCTAAAGCCATCTCTCTAATAAAGCACTCCTCTTGTTTATTATTTATTTTTATTTTTCAATATTGATATATCGATTATGGTTCATTAATTTTGTAAGTTAAGATTTCTAAGATTGATACTCTTCGCAGCACACAAACCTCTTGTTTTGCTGGCAACGCCCATAAGCTAATTTTGAGAAGAATTATTATTTATTTCATGTTAATGTTTAAATTGAGTTTTTAATTGTGTTCTTGTTTTGAAAAAATTGTATTGTATTATGGCAAATAAAGAATTTGAATTGGAATTTGTGATTCTTACTCAGTATAGGAATTTGTTTGTTCACTTAATAGTCCATAAAAGTTCTTTAATTCATTATTCAGGGGTTGTGCAATCATTTGGTACATCACAACATCTAAACATATAGACAGAAGTTGCTCGTTCAATAGTATAGGATCTCTTTTCTTCTTTTCGTCACGTCATTTAGAAGAATAATGAAGCATCGTTGCTCTATTATTAAAGTAAAAAACGCATCCGGATGTCTTAGAAGTTGTACGATCGACTTTGTTATTCGTTATTCTCTTGAGCAATAGTTGTGATAACAGAGTCTTCAGAACCTGAACGAGAACGGATGTTCAGTTGAAAGTTTTCAAGCTACAAAAACAATCGACTGATGAATAATGAATGATAGCCGCTCAGGAAGCACAAAACTGTTCTGCCAATAATAAATTCGCAAAATTTGAGATCAACAGTTGGAGCTCGGATTGCTGACGAGAAGCTACCCGGATAGAAGATGGAACACCAATTAACATAAATTTAACGAAGTAGAACTAAACATGAAAGTGAGTTTATCGCGGAATTTCAATTCATCGAGGCTACTCAAGTCTTAATTATTCGGCGGCTGAATTATTCGGTTGTAATGCTGCTTGTAATTCATGACCACAGCACTTGAATGTGGACGACTTATGAATTTTCATGCGATACAGCTTAAAGGGTCACTTCATGCCAGCTGTTAACTGGCTTTCAAGATAACAAAAACAAGCACCCTTGAAGCAGTGGAGCCCTGTCGGTGCTAGGACCAACTCCGTAATCAACTCACAGCGATTAGTTTCAGAATTTAGTTTCCTTACTTATTACGGAGTCAACCATACACTCAGTCAGCCTGACTATATTATTATGATGGAAGCTGAACTACTTGATGAGGGACTGCTACATAATTTACAATACTGTGCTTCTTCTCATAACAAATATCAATTCCTTGGAGATCTATCTCACAAGTCATGAACAAGTATATGAATACAAATTCATATTTTCTGAAACAATCTGTGATAATTCACTCTTACTTGAATCTACTAAATTGAACATGTATAATGCAGTTCATAATAATGACATCCATTAATGTTTCTTCATGCATATGATGCAAGAGTAAACTTGAAACTTGTAGAGTAGTTTGTGTCATTATGATAACTTCAAGAGTTAATTATCCCAACTTTACCAAGTTTCTCAAGATCGTTGTATGTAATTGAGTAGCTGACTGTTTTCATTTCGAAATATTCATAATTTGATATTGCAGCGCACATCCGAGCGAAATCTATTATGGTAATGTATTAATGAGTTTCCATTTTCAAATGCAGAACTACATAGACCATACAATGATAGAGTACATATTGTAGTACAGGATATTTGATGGTAATATTTCAAGTACAAGCTTGTCAAGTTTTTATTGAAAGCTTCAACGGGAATAAGCAACTATCAAGAAATAGCTTTTGTAGATCGGCAACAGTGATCATTGCATCAGTGGAAGGCGGGCGGAGGAGACACCGCGTGCGCGTGTCTAGTGAGAGCTTGCAATTTGATTTTCCACCGATAAGATTCACATGAGTGGGACAGTAGTGCTAAGTGACAAGTGAATCCTGCTCAGCAGCTTCGGCGCGAGTAGGAGAGTAGAAGTAGTGTATTGTCAAACAGAAGTACGTTTCTCTTATAATTTCTGTCCTCTCCTTCTTCTTCTTCTTCTTCTTCTTCTTCTTCTTCTTCTTCTTCTTCTTCTTCTTCTTCTTCTTCTTCTTCTTCTTCTGCGTCTTTTCAACCTCCATCTTCATTTGCTCCTGTTATTGCTATGACTTCTTCTCATCGATTTCCTTCTTCCTTCTCTTCTTTTGTCGTTCTACTTATTCTAGCTCAATTTCTTCTCTTTAGCAGCATGAGATAGACATGCTGCATTTGTATAGTACATTACTTTTAGATGTGAGATAATATGATAATTGAGGATAACTAGGCGTTAAATACACAACTCCTCTCTATTATTTACTTGTCAATACTCATATTATGTTCCTAGTTTTCTCTTATTCTTGAATACACTCGAAGTAGTCCTCGTTCCTATTGAGCTTCATCAAATTCCTCCATCATTTTCACATCACTTTTTTCCGGCCATATAATTATATTCTACTTTCTCAGAATGTGATTCTCCTTTTATTTCCCAATTCTTTTTCTTCTTCTTTCTTACTTTTGATACCTCTCAATCAGCTTACTTCCTTTTCAGTAATAGCTATTCCAATCTTTCTTCAACTCTCTCCTTTTTACATTATTCTAATCCAACGTCCACTCCCCGTCTTCTTCTTTTACTTATCTATCTTAAGTCTTCTCCTCTACTTTTACTCATTTCATGCATCTATCAACACTATTTTGCAACATCTACACTTCTCTACTCTCATTCTCCTTCTCTATTACTAATCTCCCTGCATTTCACGTGTTCAGTCATCTCCTTCCACACCGTTCTCGACCAGTTCTTTCCTTCACTCTTTTCATCCTTCTACTACAATCGCCCTCTAATCCACTAAATTCTCTCACTTATTCTCATTCTTTTATTCATTCTCCTTTCACAATGCTCCTAGGAACAGCCTTCCATTCTTACAGGTTACAATAGCTACTTCGAATTCAGTAGCTCTCATCCTGTCTAAATAGTGATATGTTTTCACTTCAATTCATGGTACAATGTGAACTGAATCCTTCCCCTACCATCGAGGTACATCAAGACAAGAACATCGAAGAACATCTTGTGACATTATCGGTAGCCTGATATGGATCTTCCATTTCTTCTTTTTCTCATCCGATGCCTATTTCATTAGCTGTATCTTGGTCCCTGAAGAGCTGAAGAGCTGTTCTATCCAATATATCAAAGCGTTTATTTTTCCGTCGTTATAGATTCTATTAGATTGAACATAATATATAATACACATGATGTGCTTATCTCAAGCTCCGTTTAATCCAATAGAATGTAGAAGGACGGAAAATTGAACATTTTGTTAATAACTTAGGTCTGGTTTGAACGCAGCTTCACCTATGGAGCTCCATAATAGGTTATCTGAATTTGTTGAGTGAGTTCAGTTATATAGTTTATCAACTCCACAGATAATATGATAAATAGCTATTGGTTATCTGAGATGAGACGTAATAATACTTCAGAAAATGTTTTGTGACAATTTACCAATTTGGGAAAGGACGTTTGTCTAGTGCTGCTATGTCTTCCCGGATCTCAGATGTCGCGAATCTCAGACACAATTCTAACGATTTGATTGAATTTGGATCAGCAATCAGCCTAAAAATATCCCGCAAAAATAATCTATCTCCCGATTTCCGTAGCGAAGCACGGATGCCTTGCTAGTCTATGTGTAAATGAAAATCGAGCCTCAAATTTTGAAATTCAATAACTTTTTTATGTGAGCACCGAATTTGATGATTTTTTTTAGTTGTGTTCGTTCAGGACCAGATTTATGGCCTATCAAATTCATAATCCGACTTCAAAACTCTTTCCCACGGTCCTTCAAAGTTTGCATGTTATCCTTATGGGAGAAGATTTGTGAGCTGGCCACACACAGAAGTTGAAATCAGCTGTTAATATCATTGCGTCATCCAACAGTCGTCGATAGATCTGTTTTTCTATTTTCTTCCTACTGATTCACAAAATTCCAATTCCAATAATGATGCCGCGGTACGAACGACGACCAAACTTGGGTCGTAGAACTCGAAATGCTGTTAATATTTTAGAATATGCACGGGAAAATCAGCAGCAAGGAGATATAGAGATATACCATTCAATTTCCCAGCAAGCTGCATTCAACTATATCTAAAAATACAAACTGCTGAACAACTAACTAAGCACATAGAAAGTCCATATTGAGATATGAATGTAAATACTGATTGTTGGATAATTTTCATAAAAATATAATGCATCAGATTAAGCTAAGGCTAAGCACACCTGAGGAGGCGCGGCTTGATGATACCAAGTGTTGATCTACATTATCTATTGGATCATCTATTGGAACAAACAATAGATATTGAAAATGCATTTAATTTCAATTTTGTTACTGAAACAGAAATCAAGGAAGTAATCAAAAGTTTGAATGATAATAAGGCACCTGGATGGGATAACATATCCAACAGCGTGCTAAAACTATTAACTGACACAATCTCTAAACCTCTTTCAGAAATTTTCAATTGTTGTTTTTCATCTGGATACTTTCCCTTGCATTTCAAGCATGCAAAAGTTATTCCTTTACACAAGGGGGGGAGTAAAGAAATACCTCAAAATTATAGACCAATTAGCTTGCTAAGTTCTATTTCTAAAATTTTCGAAAAATTGGTAAAGAAAAGATTAGTTGAATATCTAGATGTTAATAAAATCCTTGATAAGAGGCAGTTTGGTTTCCAACAGGGTAGAAGCACAGAGGATGCATTGGAGTCCTTAACTGAGACAATATACAATGGTTTCAAAACAAATAAAAAAACCTTGGTAATGTTTCTGGACCTGGCCAAGGCTTTTGACACAGTACCACATGATAAAATGATCCAGAAACTATCTAATATTGGTATTCAAGGAATAGAGTTAGATTTCTTTGAAAGTTATCTAAGGGGTAGAAGCCAAATCGTTAGCTGTGGTGGTAGTAATTAATAGTGAGATTAGAGATGTGACATGGGGTCTACCTCAAGGGACTGTATTGGGACCAGTTTTATTTTTGATCTATGTTAATAACCTGCCTAGTGTACTGGACTCAGTTGGGTCTAAGGCAATTTGTTTTGCTGATGACACAGCACTTATCTTCCAAGAAGGTTCCTGGGAAGATGTTATCAAGCAAACAAAAGTGGGTTACTATAAGGTTTCTCAGTGGCTAAAATGTAATTATTTGAGACTAAATCTTGGTAAAACAAAATGTATGACCTTCAGTCCAACAACAAGAGGAGATCTAGATATGAGCAGGCTTTGTTTGAATAATGCTTGTAACAGGTATCCATGTGATTCTTGCAATGAGGTTATTGAGAGTGTAAAAAATTACAAGTATCTTGGTATTTTTGTTGATAAGCATCTACGCTGGTCACCTCAGATTAGCTACCTTTGTAGAAAATTAAGGGTGGTCAATTTAAAAATGTACATGCTTAGAAGTATTTTGAGTCTAAAATTACTAAAATCTGTTTATTTTGCTCTATTCCAATCCTTAGTTCAGTATGGTAATTCTATATGGGGAGGAACTTTTGATTCAACTTTAAAACCTCTATTTGTTTTACAAAAGTTAGTTATCAAAACAATAATGAGGTATCCGAGAGATTTCCCAAGTGTCACATTGTTTCAAAATTCCAATCTGTTCACTATAAGACAATTGTTCATTTTAAAGACTATTAAGAAACATGTGCTCAAATTAAAAAATATTCAAAATTTTCAAAGAGTAACTAGACAAGTCGCTCAAAACTTAATCACAATTGAAAGAGTTGATAGCACCCTATCCCGTAGAAGTATTTCATATTTGAGAAATAAACTCTATAATAAAGTTCCAAGAGGATGGTTGTTAAAGAAGCCTAAAATAAAAGATTCCCATACCTGGGTGAAAGAAAATTATTTTTATTCAATTAATGATTTGGTTTAATATTGATTGATGTTGTATGAATCTTAAATTCAGCTTTATGTATATCTTTAATTTATTGTTATTTCTTAGAATGGAATATTTAGTTGGTTGAATGTTAATTACTGTTAGCCTATATTATAATATTGTAGGATCATTTTATATATTAATATTAATGTATAAGTGAATAAGTTATATTAAGACTCCACGTCGGCGTACAAGTTTTCTTTTGCCGACGTGTAGCACAAAGTTGTCAATTTCCTTTCAGTTGTATTCTGTATATATTTTTGTGCAATAAACGATTTGATTTGATTTGATTTGACATACCTACACGGAGATTGCCTTATCACACCGTTCCACGCCATGCCCGATTCAGTGTGTGTGAGTTCTTTCATCCAAACCAATAAGCAAGGAACACCTGAGTGCAGAATGCCGCATCGCGCCTCCTCAGGTGTGTATCAAGCTAAAGTTTGTCATGAGATGCATTAACTATTTGGCGGTACGAAGTTCGCCGGGCCAGCTAGTTAATGATAAAAATCATAACTTGTAAAGGCATAATATTGATTACTTCTATACTTTTAGTGAAACAATAAATCTGTTGGCCTCATAGTGATCTTATGATTATTATATATCCAATCGAAAAACATTTTTAATTTTGATTATTTTTGAGTACTCGCAATGCATTTTAATTTGATGTCGCTGAATCCGAATCTGAAATCACAGTTTTTCTATCTTCATTTTTGCGCCATTTCAGTTCTCGACCAAGATCGACGAGCTACTGAAGATCGTCTGTCGTCTAAAGACAGCACTAAGCATGGGATACACTGGAGACGCGCCGCGCCGCGCAGCCGAGGACGCGGTGGAATTATTCCGGTTGAATACTTAGCATGTAAATAGGTCAGAATACGCACACTGGAAGCGCGCCGCGCCGCGCCCAACCGCGCAGCCGTGGACGCCGTGGAAGTATTCCGCTGCCGGAACTTTTGGAAGAATACGGAGCGGAATTTTTCCTCTATGGCTGGCGCGCGGCGCGCGGCGAGGCGCGCTCGCATTGTGCGATAGGAGAGGAACTTTCCTCTGATCGCCGCCACCTTTCGGGTGCCTCTTCGCTACCCTCGGAGTCTTTTATGGCAGTGAAGAAAGATAGGAGAACATCGTTGTCAATTCTCTTATATCAACTCCATTTTGCAACTGAGTGTAAACAGCTGTTACTTAGTTCATTACATTGAATTTGATCTAATATGAGTTTTCACTTGTATTTCTTTTTTTTTTCTCTAGAAAGTTGCTCTTTACAAAACCCGCCATTTATAATTGTTCGATTACCGATCATGAAGCAATAATGGGTACTATTTATGATACTAAGAATCAAATATTTGGAAACGGGGACTCTGATGTAGATAATCAACAAATTATTCAAGAAAAAATTGATATACATATTTTTAAGACTAGAATAAGAAATAAACAGTGGGGGGAAGACACTGTCATAGAGCAATTCTAAAAAATCCTTTACGATTTCTTTGATACCATTATAGAGCACCCTACGCCCCACATTATCAAAATCCTTTTGTCATAAAGTTAGCAGAAGACATTCCCGACTCAAACTCTGGATAACATCAAGTTTAGTTGGAGCTGTAAGGACAAGAAACAAAATGACTGATAAGCTTGGACGTAGGCAACCGTTCTAACAAATTCACGAATTATAATACTATTTTAGAAAGAGTTTTGCGCGTGGTAAGAGACTTATTATAAAAACAAATTTATTGACTGCAAACATAGTATTAAGAAAGCTTGGGAAACAATAAATGAAGCAACGGACTCCATCAAACATAAGAAAATTATATTTTCTGATATACAGGGTATAGATAAACAAATAATAAAATCAGACAAAAAGAAAGAGATGGCTGATGAATTCAATAAATATTTTACTACAATCGGTACAGAGATTACAAATAGGAATCTGAATAACTTGAATCAAGATGAAAAGAGTATATTCACGAAATTGTAACTCTTTTTCTCACAGATATCAGAAGAGGAAGTATTTAGGACTGTTCTGGGTCTGAATTGTTTATTTTATAAAAGAGAATGTTTTTTTTTTATAATAAGTACAACATGAACAATTCCTCGACGCAGGCCTAGCCTAATGAGCAGTGTACTTAATATTTTTTTTTGTTTCAAAAAATTGTAAAATGAAGTGAATAAAGACAGTCTCAAGTCTTATCTTGTCGTGTGTAGGCGGTTTTACTCTCTTGTGTCTCCCACCATAACATCAACTCCATCAAAAACTTCTTCTAAATCAAACTGGAAATGAAAATATTATTACTAATAATAATTAAGTAATTATTACTGCCAACAAAATAATAATAATAATTGTGTCATGATAGCCAGCAAACAAAACCAAACTAAGCAGCTCTTGTTCAATAATTTGCCCATCCGCTCGAGTTCTTTGATGCATTTTTCTCTGTTATATTGCTTTCATACACCTGTTATTGTTTAGATATTTCAAATGATGAATTTTCGTCGTAATTGATGCAATGTAATTGTTTTGGCAAGTGCTGGGAATTCGCTGCTGTGTTTCAAAATATGGCCGACTTGGACCTAGCGGACACCTTGTAACAACATTCCGGTAATTGGCATAATAACCGATGTTGCTCTTGCTGTATTGCCATGCTGCATCTGTTTATTATGCGTAGGTAGCTAAAAAAACTGCGTGTAATCAACATTGCACATCCAACATCGCGCTCGGTTCATCACCCAAACAACAAATAAAACATCTGTCAGATTCCCATACATGTTGCAAGCATATTGTTACTGCACATCGCCTCATAAATAATATATCTCAAATAATAATTATTTTCAAAGCAATTAATTTTGGTCGATTAGTATCCCATTAGAAAAAAGTGATCCAATTAGTTTTGAGAATGACGTTGATTTAAAATTTTATAGCTTGACATTTTGAACCGTGATTATTCAAAAATATTTATTTATTGTCATGTTATTGGATAAATGTCATAGAATTCCAAGAAGTTTCTATCCTGAATGGATTCAGGAACATTATCATGGCCAAAATAATGTTGTAAATGTTTTGAAAATTGACAAGTAATTTATAACAGTAAACTCTCTCCTGTGATTATAATAACAGAATGTGTTCACCTTTTTCCCAGTGATTGTTCAATCCTGTGTAACTTTCTGGTGAAAACGCTAACAAAGGTGATCGTATCAATAATTATTATGTCATTACAGAAAGTACAATGAATACTTGAGAGTATTATTTCTCATGAATATAAATTCAACCATTCTTACATTCTGGGATGTATGATTCATCAATGAATCATGAAAAATATCAAACTACACGGAAAAATTGTTCAAAATGTGGACAAAAGATTGATAGGAATTTCGGAAATGTGAGAATTGTTAGGAATGTTAGGAATTGTCCTTCAGGAAGGAATCAATGGAGTCGATAAGATCTTAGAATAACAAATACATACTCTCACCTTCCCTCAATTCTCATTAGGCTCATGAATAATTCCGAAGAATTCTCTCTATATCACTGAAAATATTTTGTGAAAATTAAGCGAATCATAAAAGGATAATTCGTCCAATGACTTCCTAATTGCTCTTTTTGGAAAAACACAGAACCTAACGATTGTCTTGTTCAATAATTGAGCCAGACGCATCATGAACTCTAATGTAATGAGGCAATGACTTGCGGCGATAACTCAATTATGAATAATTCATAATTTTGCATGGAATGAGATAGCCAATGATTTCCGCTACGTGGCCAATCCTCAAGTCATTTCAGGTCATTAGCTGACTTTGTGGGAGATCAAAATTACCAGCTTGTGAGAAAACTAGATAGCGTAAACAGGAAGATCTGTTTTGTTTCATGGCTCAAAGGAAGCCAAGATAAATGTCTTTCGTCATAAATATGAATAATAATATTGTTGCATTAATGCTGCAGGGGGTATTGTAGAAGTATGGGAGCGGTGGAGAAGAGAGATTACGAGAAGAGAGAAATTACAAAGGAGTGGGGGATGTTATTAAGGGGGTAGGGGGTTCGCGAGTGGATTCCAAATGAACCCGGATGAAGAAGCTCTTCCCTTTCCAAGCTTTCTGGCTACAATTTAATTAAACACAGATTCCAAAAATTCCACTTTCCAGTAATGTAATTTCTCAATAAATTACTTTTCGTTCGTATTGCCGATGTGTTGAAACCATTCTTGGAAGCTAGTATTATTGTCGAAATCTTACATTCATTCCCTGAACTGAAGATGAAGAATAACATGAACTGAATGTGTGGAGGAATGAAACTAATCAATTATAAATTTGCTTTGTACGGCTTGGAACATGAATAGAGATAATCGGTCCCTGAATAGTTTAAAAAGAAGTTGAAAATTTCCTGTAGATGGTGCTGTGAGATGAATCAGTACTTAACATTACATAGTTTTATTTCTTGGGACGTAGCCCATGATATTTTCATGAAACTATCACAGGATTCTTGATGAATCCTCATAGGCTACGCCCATATTATACATCACATTTTATGTGAACATGAAACATTTCATGTTATTGTGATGTAATGTAAGCTCAGACTATAAGGATTTTTCAAGAATCCTAACACAATAACATGTTATGCTATAGTGATCCATTACAAATCACATGTACAGTATATTATATTTTTATTCTGGAATAAGTATACCATATTATATACTATCAGGGAAGCGATTGGTTTTGTGGTCATTTAGATAAGTTACCAATGCGTCTCCTACTCCAATTTTAAGTGTTTTTGTAAAGTACACTCCAAGACCAAATTTCTAAATACTATTTATTATGAGTTTAAAGATCGGTAGTTTGGAACCCACATTAAGCTGCAGTCCACTCTTCTATCAAAATTATATGTCTTATTATTCGAGTCTAGAGCTCATTTAGGTATCCTTAGCATGGAAAAAGTATCCTGAAATTCAAGATCTTTCTATCTGTATACATATCCATTGTTCCCCATTTCAATTAGCTAACTGAGCAATGTCACTGGCGCTATTCATCATAAGTACCGTAGCAATGTAGGGAGCTGGAAACTTCAGTTAGGAAACAGAAATCATCAGGACAGCTGTGTCGATTTCTGGTAATTACTCCTCATGCATTAATTGAAGAACCATTGAATCTAGTATCCTAAATAATAATAATCAATTCAAAGGCGAAGTGCTTGGACAAGAAACTACTCAACGTTATTACAAGGCAATTATACTCTAGACAGAGAATTTTGATTGAGATGTATAACAAATGTAAACATCTAGCAATGACTGTCGAACATTTATACAGTGCCAGCAGAGTTATTTGCCAGAGGAAGCGAATGTTTTATTTAGACTAGTGTTAATGCGCTAGAGGCCATTGCAGGGATGGGAGGCCTATACAGAGTGATAGCAATGGGACAGCGTGCACTGAACCGTGTATAAAACTTTCAGCAGTCGAATACTGGACGGAGCTGGTGCTGATGCTGGTTGATGCTCGTCTGTATTCGTGAGAACATGGTGGGGACACAACGTGGCGACTGCAGAAAGTATTCAGCGCGAGTAATCCCATTCATCAGGTCCTGTTTCCCCACGAGGATCGTTCCGCCCTAATCCCCAAGACTGGGCACTGCGTTCCCAATCCATCAGACCTAGCTTTCCAAGCCCCCTTTCCGCCGTCAAAGTGCCCCCGACACCCTCAACATTCCCCTTTTCACCTTTAAAATCCCCCCATGTACCTCTCCCCCCCTGACTCATCACACCAACACTATCGCCAATCAAAGTACTTTTGACCTGACGCAAATGTGTCAAAATTCTAATTCAGCTCCTATTGACAGAGCGGTAGGTTTAATACTTCCAAAAGCCACGTCACAACCTGGCTGTCTGCTGTATCCGGGTCTTGCGGTCTGCTATGACATAGTGACACAGGAAGAAGAACATAGAGAGCTTATACATAGTACATAGAGAAGTATGTTGGAAGAGACATACTGAATGGTCTCGCAATTTACTGATAATGGATGTACTTATATGTGAAGTATAGACGTTTGATGGATACTGTTCTTCAAAAATATTTGGTAGGTAAGCAACTAAACAACAAGTCCAAGGACCTAGTCTGTCCGGAATTTCTATTTATTCTTCTGAGCTAGCTTTTTCCTGGATATTAATTTTTCAACTTAATCCGTGCTAGTAGTAGAGATTTACTCAAGTGCACATTTTCCTTTTGATTGTAAAACTAAAAACTGACAATTATTGTAAAAGATACATATTTCAAATCTGAATAACTCGTTCGCTTCCTTATGGCATTATGATTGTTGTGTGTACTTTTGTACTCTTCATATCAAAATTCACATTTTTATTTAATTGTCTCCAATGATGCTATAACATTTTTCGTCCTTCAATTTTCTAAGAAGTGTTATTATTCAGTTCCAAAGCTAGGAAATATTTCTCTGAATAAATAGAGCTGTTTGAATACTCAACTAATTGTTGAAATTGATCGATAATAATTTTTTCTCAAGTATTTCAGTAAAATAGAACGTGAATATATGAACGATTTAAAAAACTAATTCTTGGGAAATCCTTGATCATTCAACTGGATCCTTGGTCTCACGAAACCCGGCAACATTTGTATTCGAGGCACACCACTGCAGAGGATACGAAAAGAGTTTGAGGTGGATACAGGAGGAGTCCGAGGACCCTCGAGAGATCTTATATCCCCCCACGGCGGGTGAGAAAAGTGTGAGGGGAAGGCCAGCTGGAGGAGGGGGCACCGTGTGAACACTGAACTGCAGTAGAAATCGATTGGGAAATCGAACTAAATATTGGAATAGTTTCCGGTGCACTTTACAGCTAGGCTTAGGACGGCGCCTAAATAAATAAATATGTCTCCAGGGAGATAGGGGTCCATGGCCACACTGTTTTATGGGCTCCCTACACTTTTCTTGGGCGACGCATACTGACCCTGTTCGGTTATGTTTATTTTTATTCTATCCTGATTCAGCTGCACGACATTTAATGATGTTCGAAAAGGTTGTGTTTCTATAATGCTGATAGTAAATGTTGATTGATGTTCTGATTCATTTTTAATAATTATCATGTAATTAAATACATTTGAGTGGAATTATGATTGATGGCGAAAAATAGGATCTGTTTAAAACTGCTTTTCTACCAAATTTTCCTGAATTGAAACATGTTCCTGAAATCAAATGTTTTCAGCCACAGTTTTACAAGTAAACAACAGTTTTAGCCACATTTAAAGATAGGAAAAATTAGAAATCAGAAGGACAAAACACTTTATTTCTAAGTATATTAATTTTTTATGCAAGCGTTGGATTATTGTTTAACCAAGAAAGATGAAAACAAACCTCACATCGTTTTCCAGTATAATAATGAGGTTTGTGAAAGTGAAAGTGAATCGACAGATCAATCAGGTGGAGAATACACTGTTCCTGTCTGTTGAATACAGTAATTGTAGTAGATATAATTGAACCTTAGTTGATTGATGATTTTCTCCAACAATTGAACTCTACTTGGCCTCCTATTATAACTATCGAGTTCATTGATTGAAAGATGTTCCACCCGTACTCTGTTTCTATTTCATGCAGTGATTGTTAACCTTAAGGATATAAATTTGTTTCAATTTATCGTCATGAATAAATTTAAAAAGTAGATAATTCCTCGAGATTGATTGTTCTTGAGCATAAGTAATCATTTTAGGTTTTTAAGACAAGTTAGGTCATGACAGTTAGTGGTACTCAAGGGCATACTCTTATGCTGAGAGCATAATCTTATGATCTTGAGCTTAAGTCACCTTGTGTACCTGAAACCAAGCAATGGGTTGAGTACAAAGTTATCGACCCTCTCTCGAAGAGAAGGATGATAGTAATCTAAGTCACTTAATAAAATTGACAGATAAAGAGAAATTCAGTAAAAACTGCTGTCTCTTATAGCGAAATGTTTGATGAGCGTCATACAAGTGTACAAGGAGACTGAAATCAAGGTGACATTATTAATTTTGTAGCAGCGAAGCAAAGTTCAGCCAATCAAACCAGCCATTGATTAATGCTAAAGCAAAGGACCGATAAGCTGCAGTCTGGACTTTGGTCGACCCCCCTTCCCACTATTGCTTCCCCCCTTCCCTCACATCTGCCTACAAACAAGTTGTAATTTATTTGACAAATTAGAGGCTTGATTTACTGTGCTCCGGTCTTCGAGCCATGTACCGTCTCGACGAATTAAAACACATCATTGAATTAGAGGCCTTTCCTTCCTTCCTATATTTTCCCTTACACACCTATGCTCTCTTCCCCATCATCTCTCTGTATTCCTGTCTATCCCACGTTTTACTCGCATCATCTCTCTTCTATTACCTCACTCCATCACACTTCCCTGCATTTTCTCCTTATCACCCTCTCTTCGCTCTTCTCTACACATTATTTCTGGTCAATCTATTATCCTGTGTAATGCACTCACTTCGGCATGTTCTTTCCCCTGGTCCCATACTCGGCTCTCTCATTTTCCTCCCTCAAACATGTTTTACCGCGTATATTAGTTTTATCACAGAATGGAAAATATGTATCACAAAGGAAATTTGACTTTTGCTGATGGATCTTCTTGAGTGTTCAAAAGCCTTTTGGAAAGAAAGAGCCTAGATTTATCTCCATATCAAGATGTAATATCGGGGCATCGAGCTTCGCCCGTTATTTTTATTTATTGATAAACAGAACACAATTCTCTAGAATGATCGTGTTTATATTTTACAGCTGGCTATACTTCAGCTTATGAATTTCGGGGATGCGATATTTCGATTTTCCACAGAATCACTCGCTCACTTTTTACTATCCACAGACGACGAAAGTCTCAGCTGTTTCAGTAAAGGATGAATATTATTCTTCCGTTCAGGGAGTTTTCCCAAGGATGATACCCAGTGCCATAGAATTTTCATATCATAAACCTACTATGTTCCAAATTTCGTGAGAATCGTTAGAGCCGTTTTCGAGATCCGTTGAACATAAATAACCAGATATAAATATAAAATATCGGGGCACCGAGCTTTGCTCGTTATTTATAAACAGAACTTAATTCTTTAAAATGATGGGGGAAGGACTAACAGGCACAGCCCAAAACTGGTTCTTCCCGAATTTTGATTTATACACTACTAGTAGTTCTGTGAACAGTAGACCTCAGGCAGTATTCATCCACAAGAACCTGATTGAAACTATAGACCTTATGAAAATCCAGTAATAGACTGGCTTCTCCACACATCTGTGTAATCACTTGTCAGCTGATTCATGATGAGTAATTCTATAGTCTGATTTTTACTCTAATATTGGCGTATGAAGGAAGTTCTTTTTTCGTTTCATATTATCCTTGAAATGCAAAATTTCCAAAAACCTCGTATATACGTCGACGCGCAATTAAAAAAGGAACAAACCTGTCAAATTTCGAGAAACGCATTTCGTGGAGCCCTCTCTCATGAAACTTGATTCATGCAATCCGTTTCACTCGCGCATGCAAAAGAAACGTTCCCTGCTTAATCTTATCAGTCGATTGCGAGCGTGCAACTTTCGTTTTACTTTACGTTTCCTGAAACTTTTTTCACGAAACGCGTTTCTCCGGTGTGCATCCCGCCTGAGAGAAATGCCAAACCGTCGACTTGAATCTTAGACCTTCGCTCGGTCAATAAATATTTCAAAAAGTAGATTATGTTCCAAATACTTGAATTCAGGTCAAGTTTTCAGTCCAAATATTTGAAAACATAAAAGTTCTAATTTCGATTTTTTACATACCAAATTGAATAACAAAATAACACTCACTTATCACTTGAAACTGTAAAATAATGATTAACTTTGAATATTCTGATATATACCATCTCATGTCGACAAATCAGATTATTTTGACACTTTAAATTTTTAGATTTCTCGCGAGATACGGTAAGCTAATTGATTACACAGGCACACGCATCTATGTTATGGACAGACGACGAAATTATTATATGTTTTTCCAAGGATAAATTAAAATTTTCATGTCCTTCAGCGAGTTTTCCCAGGGATGAGACCTAGTGCAATCGAATTTTTATATCATAAACCTATTATGTTCAGAATTTTGTGAAAATCATTAGAGCCGTTTCCGAGATCCGTTGAACATAGATAATCATATAAATATGAATAACCAGATATAAAAATACAGAGATTGCTCCCTCAATATATAATAGGATAACCAGATATAAAAATACAGAAATTGCTCGCTTAATATGATAGGATATTATACGACAGATGATTTGGATACAATAATATGTAATATTATATTGAACTGTCATTTTTCATTTTTTGAAATTTTTCTTGGCTGATTAAAGATTGAAAAAAATGTATTCGAGACTGAGTGACTCTTTGTGAAATGTGTAGTGGATGGATGATTTTTTTATTATTATATTTCATTGGTAATAGGGAAATGATGATGATGATGATGATGATAATGAGTTTTGTCGTTTCGTCATAGAATAAACAATCTAGATTTTGAAAAGAAAAAGTGAGTATATGAAGGGAGGGAGTGTAATGAAATGAGATGAAAGAAGTGTGATGAAGCAAGGAAAACGTGGGATGAACAGGAATAGAAAGAGATGAGGGAGAATTGAGCATAGTGAGTAAGGGGTAATAAAGGTTCACAAACAATCTGGATTGCTTATTCTATAGTTTCGTCTGAAAATATTGACAGCAAAGGGAATGATGTTGCTTCGTCTAGGAGTTGATGTGGTTTTATCACTCTTACACACCTATGCATTGGATAATCTTGTAGATGATCCAAAAAAAATAATTTATTGTGTTATTTCTATTCTTGTAATTATGATTTAAGTATAATTTTTGAATTTTTAAGTGAGATGTGATCGCTCCTAAAAACTCTATCCTCTTGCTTCAAATATATTATTTTATACTGATGCTTCATCAATAATTTAAATTCCAATGCGTATAAAAATGATGCTTATTGAATAATATGAGATAAATGTTGAATAATAATGGAGTTAGTAGGCTTTTTTGCAATGATATTTAATTACCAAGTTATACATCTTTGTCAGATAAAACGGAGGATGCCAGCACCTGCATGCTTCTCTGATATTTGGATTTTGGAAAGAATCAATTGAATATATTTGTAAAGAAAACTACCTCATAACTCGTAGAAGTGGATTATTGTCAGAATCAGGTATCCAATTGAAGATTTCATACCTATAGGCTCCATTCTCACGCTCATCACCTTCATTGGGGTTTATCAACCTTGATTCTTTTCTTTTATGCCCTTTACCAGCCCACTACAAAATAAACCATAGTTAGCCAGGTATTCTCATCAATTCATTCTTTCCAGCACACCCCATCATGGAGCTCAATCTTGAATTTTCATTTTTGAAATATGTATACTGATTTTATTGTTTTGTATTTTTATTTCTATTGTGTGTTTTCCATATGAGTATGAATTTCATTTTCAAGCTCTCTCTAAATAATATCTCCTTTTATTATACACAGAATATTTTCACCTAATTTGTTAAAGGTAGACGAATTAACTACGAATTGGCTACATCTGCATGAACGCAATCCACAACATTCTTCTTCTTCTTATAGTAGCCCTAAAAAATAATCGGGGGAAGACAGAAAACTTTTGGATGGCGAAAGTTTGTTCATCGCGGAATTGTAGTTATAACAGTTCCCTTGGAGGGGAAAATCAATGTCTTTGGTATTTCCTGTACACCTCCACATCGCAAGAGAGAAGAGAACTCGTTTCAAACGGTGAGAATTAAGCCCGAAACCCTAATGAGATTCACAGACAACGGACCGTGACTGTTGAGGGGGAAGCGTGCCTAAAGGGGGGGGGGCTATGTTCGCTTTAGGTCACAATCATTAGCGGGGCCCATTTTACTTTCCTTCATCAGACAGAGTGGTGCGGCAACCTTTTTCCAAATTTATTCCACCCTCTTTTAGACGTTTTTTCTGCAACTCAACATCCCCTTTCCACAATTTCCTCCACCCTGGAAGGTCTGAAAAATGGGTCGAGGGTCGAGAAACTACCCTTGATGACTGTAATAAGGACAAGCTACTGTGAAAGCACAGATGCGAAAAAAGAGTGACACTATGCTGGATAGTTTTCTCTGTGAACTGGGAATGTTCACTACTGTTGCTGTCTTCTAGCGTTCCTCTGGTGGTTTTTGTTGGTTTCTATGTAATAGTATCGAGCCTATTGTACCTTCTGTTCGAACACGTAGTATCAAGGTCAACAATACTTAGTCATTACTATAATTCCCTTTTAAAAGAATAAGATCTATCATTTGTATTCAAAAAGTGTTCAGAAGACTGACAGCACTTCATTGGAGAATAATGCATGCTACTCATGAACGAGATCGAAATTGATGTGATATCCCATTTCTGATTTAGAATTGAATTCTCATCGGTGCTGATAATGAGGATGAAACAATCGAAGTATTGAAAAATGATCAAATATATTCAATTAATAATGATTACGAAAATGATATCAATCGTATTATACTAGATACTGGTTGATAATATCATGATAATCGGAGTTCTTCTTGTAATAATAATAATAAATGGCATTTATTTAAATATTCCACAAAAAAATCAGTACACAAAGCAAATCATTAAAGGCGTTTCCATCCTATGGCATAGTGCCGTCTGGGGGCGTTGATTAGAAATATCAAATAAAGGAGAAATTGAAAATTATGCTTTCACAAAAGTTCATATAAGTTAGTAATTGAATTGCTGTACCAGGAAGTATCTATACTGCCAGGCATCCTTGCAGTAGCGGCTCACTGCCTGCCAGTCCCGTCCATTCAGATGTAACAGCAGCTCCTCTTCAGGCAGGATACTCTTCTGAAGGTGCCTTCTCCGATCTAGTTTTCACTAGTTCTATAACGTATGAAGACTCAGCACCATTTGACTCAATAACTAAGCACATGTATTCCTCCCATCTCCAACAAAAGTATCTGATATGCCTGTGGGTTATTACAAATTTATTCATACAATCTGGGCAAGTTGTGACGACAAAATCTCTTGACAAAGTCGATCTGGAAGTATGACAGTAACATCTGAGACTCTGCTTTGTTATAAGAGACGGAAAAGGAGTGCTTGGAGAAAGAAGAAGGAATGGAATGAGGATATTTGAAAGGGGAGACATTCAAAGAAAATGGTGGGAAGGTTAATTCGGATCATAAGGCAAGATCAGCTTGAGCTCCACGGGTTTTGTCACATTTTGTGTCAAACTGTGCTTTTGAATATTTTATACACTTATCGCAAGCGAGCGAGAGCTATGCAGCTGCCACATTTACCGCCATGCAATGTATGCTCTCTTCTTCTTTTTCTTCTAGTTCTTCGTCTTCTCCTCCCACTTTTTCTTCTCCTTCTTCTTCCTCTGTTCCTTTTTGAAAACCTTTTTGCTTTTTATCTTCTCTTCCAGGTAATTCTGTCAAAATTATGACATCATCGATGCAATACTCAATCGTCAAGAATAATTTTATTTTAATCTACCTTTTCTTGAATCATTCAATTAAGTCTTGAATGATATTTTCCATCAATAACAGATTCAGTTCAATATCATACCTGGAGTAAATCTACTTAGTACACTCATCCTGGAAATTTGCGAATATTTTATTATTGTATTAATTCCTATTAATTTTTTTTCTAGTAATATTCCATTCCATTTACTGATATTTTAGCAAAATAATAAATGAAACCAGAACTTGATGAAAAATCACGCGATTTCATGCTTTTATCAATGAATAAGGGGTTTGATTTACTAGCTTACCCGGTGAACTTCGTACCGCCAAAAAGTCAATGTATCTCATGTCACACGACTTTGATTGGTGAATCATGAGATTCATCTGACGATCAATATTTTCATTTACATCTCAATACGGACTTCCTATGTGCTCAGTCATGCAGCATTTATTATTCCGAAAACATATTCTTCTCAATCAATTGGTAATAATATCTATCAGTAGAGTGTTGAATGAAGAAAATAATATATAGGTCTAGATTAAATCAGTGTTTCAAAGATGAATTTAATGTTTTCATTGTTGTTGATTGTCAATAGATGGTCCAGAAAATATTCAATAAACGATGAATCACACTGAATTCCATATTCTTCCCATCTTTAATTTTAGGATGAATATAATCTAAGCTAAATTCAAACAAATTGTGAATTATTCTGTCATTCTCCAGTAATCATGAATGCAATTATGAACAACTCGTTTTCATGAGGTGAATAATTTTCTCCCAACATTTTCCAGTTTCTCATTGATAGGGGAGTGATAATTATTTGTATAGGTCTTCTACGGTATCATTTTCTACAGCGGTACAAATCAACTACACTCAACTCCAAACTACCCTTTTAATACCAGTACACAATTTATCACAGAGTGACGTGTTCATTACAGCTGGTAACTTTAGATGCCAAATCATATTATCACAATATAATCTTGAATCATGATCATCTTTCCGTTCTTCGGTAGCCGCTCGGCCGACAATTTCGGAAACGCAGGTCTGTAAAATTGATTAACAAATAATTATTATTAGTCCCCCTATTGAAATTTCTGGTCAGAAACCATCCCAAATATTTATACAGCATATTCCCAAAGTTTCATGCCGTTATTAACTGTTTGGGACCGGTTTCCGAGCTAGGATTCAGCTAAGTTATAGACTTTAAACAGCTGGAGTCAGAAAAATTGGCTTGAAAGAACGGGGCATAGTCGCAGCCCACGTTTGAATTAGATTTCGAAAAACAAGGAAAGTGTTGAGAATCATTTAATTCAATAATTTTGCGATTTTTAATTATTCAGAAATGTTTCATTTTGTCAAGGAAAATCGGCTCCAATTATAGAAATGAGAAAATGAAGATTATCATGAAAACTACGACTACGCCCTATTTCGGGAAGCCAATTTTCTGACTCCAGCTGTTTTAAGTCTAGAAATTAGCTGAATCCCGAGCTTGGAAACTTGCCCTTGATATAATGGGGAACGAGCTTCGCTCTGAAATACAAAAGAATAGACAATTTATAACAAAAGAGGAAAATAGAAAACATTCATATTTTATAATTAGAATGATATGCAATGTTTGCTACAATATCAATTAATATACTATGTACTATTCTACACTGAAAGTATTTCCATAATATTGATATCGAGTTTGGTTTGGATCCATTCAACTCATAATTAAACCTTATTTCTATTTTCCATCATGTCAATTAATCCTCTGCCGGATAGTATTCTTCATGAGATCAGCTGATTGAATGCATTAGTTCAACAGCTGAGACATAATTTTGTCTCACTTTAACACACTTCCATTATCGACAGACGACGAAATCTCAGCTGTTTTTCCAAGGATGAGTTATCCTTTTTATCTCCTTCAGCGAGTTTTCCCAGGGATGAGGCCAAGTGCAGTCGAATTTTTATATCATAAATCCACTTCTAAATTTCGTAAGAACCGTCAGAGCCGTTTCGGAGATCCGGTGACATACAGACAAACATATCAATCAATCAATCATCAACCATTTTAAATTCAATAAAATGGATTACATAATTGGTCTCACTGAAGCAAAGAGAATTGACAGCAGGTGCCTCCAAATGATAAAGTACATGAATAGAATAATATGCTAACTTCAACAATGAACTAAGGAGAAAAAAAATCCTTGAAACTGGGAGTTTAGGAATTTGGAAATTAGTATGAGGTATCATGTGGTCTAAGGATGGTTAATAGGGTTGATGGAAATGGGAAAAAAGGGAAACTTGGAGACATCAAATTATAAAACTAAATTAAAATTAGAAGAAATTATACTTGATACTCTATAGTACGTAAAAATCAGAGATATAAATAATTCACTTCAGAATTAAGGATAATACCATACAAAAGAAATACATCAAGTGATGGGAAGTCTCAAAGGTTATTATCCATTCATCATGAAAATTAGTCACTCTCAGGCGGCGGTGTTTTACTAAGACTAATTTTTTTTTACCAGCAACTCAATAATTGTGTAATGATGAAAAAGCTGAAAAGTAGTGATTTTTCTCTATCTAGTGTAAAATAAAGTATTAAGGCAGTAGTGTCACAATATCTAGAATAATTCACAATGATAAGTTGTAGAATATTTTATATAGTAGGCATACCCGCATTATTAAACGATGATTGAACCATTCGTTTACTCTTGAAATACTGTATCGAATTCAAGTATAATATGACCGCCCTTCCATCTAGAAAATTGCAGTTGAATTTAGAATGTCAGATCCAAGATAGCTGATCAGATTTTTGAAGCAGAAGAAGAGTAGGATTTTAATTTGAATGAGATCCCCAATGAAAAATAGTGTCAAATTATCCTTGGAAGAAAATATCAAGCAGTTTCCATAATTTTCACCAACTCTGAACATAAGTATGCCTATACAGTAGCAGGGACAAGAAAGGAGAAGGTTAAGGAGTCAACGCAAAAAAATACGAAGAAAACTAAAACGAGCATAAGCAAAGAAGTGGAAGACTGCAGAAAAATGTGAAAGACGGATAAAAGAATGGAAAGCAGCGGCGTTTAGGAAGCAAAACAGTTGAAGAAAAAATTGTAGGAGTAGACACTTCAT